>JANIJG010005819.1:38290-64875 GCA_024611175.1 Megaceryle torquata
TGCAGAACCAGAATCTTTCCATTGGACAGCTTGATACATGATAGGAAGGCTTAATAAGAATTAAAAACCTCTAAAACATTGCAGGCCAGTTTGCAATCCCAGCAGTCCCTATTTCTAGATAGGCACCCAACCATGGCTTTGGGCAGATGTGCTCTTGAAGGTTTGGCCTTCAAACCACAGGACTGAAAACTGGGGATGCAAAAACTGAACACTGACAAAAAATTTTCAGGCATGTTAGGTAAGCTCATGATGACAAGCGTCTGTTTCAAGATAAAAGCTGATCCCCAGCCGAGTTCTGAAAGAAAGGTGTCCTCACAGTATGGCAGTGCACTTCCAGAGGCTTAGTGGGGATTTATTCCTTCCTCCTGTATGTCTGGACTCTTAGCACCGACAGAGAGAATTTAGTAGATTAGTTGGACAATTTCACAATGTCAATCTATTTATGATGACCATAAGCAGTCATTAATGCAGTAGAAGCTTGTATTAGTTCTTGGAAATGAATGTTATAATAATCCAGGCTTGCACATCTGCATGTACTTTTGTTCAACGTGTAACTGCAGGGAACTGTATTATGGTTACTTTTGCATCAACTTCCATATGGACATCATCTTGTTGGTCACCTGTAACCTTGCAAAGCTTTTCCTTCTTCAGAGTGAAATTTTCCGCATTTGGTCTTTTTCCAGTGTAGTTACCATTTGTTATTTTAGAAGTTGGAGGAAAAATACTTGGGTTTTTTTATGAGAATGTGGCAAGTGTATTGGGGAGGGACAGGAAGAGCTGTCTTCGGTGTAACAAGTTCAGCTAAAACTTGGCCTATGTAATGGAAAATAGTCTTTAAGTAGAAGACTTCTATCTGTGAATATCCGGGTAAAAATTAACTTGGGCTAAGCTATGATCTGTTATAAACTTGACTTTCGTGTGAGTGTGGTACACACGATACAATTTTATCATCAGTTCTTGGCAAAACCCATAGAATGCCAAAGGTTATTCTTTTCCTGGGTTTTGTTTGGCTTTTAATGTGTGTTAGGAAATGTGTTTTATACAAAAAACCTCTTTATTTTAAATTTTTTTTCTCCCTGAAGATGCAGCATCACAGCAGCAATGGAATTTCCTAGTACATTTGTGTCCTTTAGTTAACACTCATCTGGCAGCATGGATGACCTGGGTGGTTTCCAACTGGGTGCTTTTACCTCCCTTAGAGCTAAAGACAGGTAATTATTTGTGCCTTTTCCAAAATCCAGGTGAGAAAACTTCTAGCTGGTAAAATTAATTATCTTTATTTGCTCCCTTGTGCTCTTGAGACCAGGCTGCTTGGTTCACCAAGGTTTGCTGAGCAGTGTTGCCAAAACCTTTTTAGTGAGCCCTGCTTGGCTCAAAGCAGCAAGGAGCTCCTGCATTGCAGGGCACAGCCTGCCACTTCCAGCCCGAGGACAAGGAGAAAGCACCAGGAAAGATGGGATCTCCCTCAGAAACATCACGTGCCTGCCACTGTGTAGGCAGCTCTTCCCTGACACCAGGGCAGTCTTCACTGGGAGAACTTTGCCAGGGTGTTTTTTTGAAGCCTAAGCACTCATTTTCCCTTCTGCCTCCATCCCCAAATCAAATCTATTATCTAAATGAATGAAATCATCCTGGGTCGTCATCTTTTTTTTTTTTTATTGTTATTAACAAAACTCAAAACAAGAAGAATGTGTGTTATTTTCCCTTTATGTTTTATTTCTGGGCTTTCTCTGTCTGTCAGCATCATTTTTTTGGTCAACTTTTACTGATTTTTTCAGTGGCAAAAGGGAGAAAATGAAGTGATGCTTGAATGGTGAAAAACATCAGCACTATAATAGTTTGAATAAGCAAAACACCACATTCATTAGCAAAAATATGGAGCAAAACCATTTTAAATGTTAGCATTTGGAAAATTTAGTTCTCTATTCCTCTTAATTTATTTTTGATCCGTTCTGGTCGCTGATACATGTGTCTTATATTTTATCTGGAATATTTGCCTTAAAATTTTGCCTGGAATTTCTCAGAAACTCTTGGCCTAAAACGTGGTTGTGCAATGAGCATATCTTTCATACACTGCTCTGGATTATGTCAGTTATGTGCCATGCCTCATAAAGGACTGTCTTTGTTGTTCACCTTCTGGGATAACTTACAGAAAACAAAGGGGAAAAAAATACACTTTAGGGTCCTAAGAAAATCTGACCCGGTGAACTGTTGAATTTTTTTCCTTTTTCATCTGTTCCTTTTGCTGCTGCTACCTTGTCTTGCATCTTTTGAGCTTGCAGAGCTCCACTGAATCAGAAACTAAAAGCCCTTATTAGAAGAGATTTTTTCTAAAGTTCTTGCAGCTCCTCTGGGGACCAAAGTAATGGCAGCTTGAAGCAGTGGAGGATGTGTAATTAGGGCAAGCAGCACTGCCTCGCACGATGGGGAGAAACAGGAGGAGAGGAGGGGAAGCGCGCAACAGCCCGACGTGCACAGCCTGTTACTAGGAGACCCCGGCACGAAAGGCATGAGATGCAGGGTGCTAATGGGCCAGCCCACCGCCTGGGTACCAGCCCGACCTGCTGCACAGCTGCTGCTGCCCGCCTGTTGCCAAGCAACTCCATCCTTATTTTCTTTTTCTTTTCTTTTTTTTTTTTTTAATTTTTTTTTTAATTTTTAAATTTTCCTTCTCCTCACTCGCATGTTCTGGAGGCTTAATTGGGTAGTTTTGCTGCCGTTGTTGCTGCCGGGTGCCCACCTGGGTGTGCCGCTCTGCTGCCATCCCCAGGGCCCGGGGCTGGGGGAGGATGTGCTGGCAATTAATGGGGCACCAGTGCGGGTTGTGCACCCGGGCTGGCGCCGCTGCCCGTCCCCTGGCCCCGCTCCCTGCCAGCCAGGAGCTTTCTTTGGAAAGGAGCCGCGGGGAAGGGGTTTGAAAGGGGAGTGGTGTTTTGAAAGGTTTGTCGCTCTCGATGGGAGGCTTGTGTAGACCCAGGGAGATAAAGCATGGTGTTCACCCCACCTTTAGTGCTTGGCACGAATGGCAGTAGGCAGGGGTTAAGTGTGTCCTCTTCTGTAGAGTAGAAAATGGAAAATTTCCATTTCTTTGCATGTTGCCTACATGCTTTTGTTTTTCTCTGCTTTTCAGCTAGGCAAGTGGGCTTTCTGGATGTGTGTTAGGTGCTTGTGTGTTTGTGCAAGACATAATGCTGCAAAAAATCACTTTGTGTCCTGAGTGGCTACATGCTGCAGACTGCTGCTGGTTCAGTAGGCAGCTTTGGCAACGCCCTTAGTGACTAAAACAGAATTTTGAAGTTTGTAGAAAGACTGATTGGACATTGAGTCTGGTTCTTAACCTCCTCTCCCCCATCTCTAATATAGACATGATCAGAGCCATCTCTATCTAAGGGCACTGCTGACCTTTTTGGATGAAAGGAGCTGTACGTTGTTCATGGAAGTGTACTGCTTTCACACCTGATCATCCCTGCCCAGCTAAAAATAGGTAGAACCTTCTCACATTGTGTATTTCACAGTCCTGTCACATTCCTCTTCTGCCCCATACTGTCTCCTGCCAGCTTTCCTCTTGTGCTTTGTCACCCTTTCAAAGGTTTTTCCATCTTTCCAGCAGGTGGCAAAACCATGAATAAAATGCCCCTTTTTTTTTACCTCTATTTTCTCTTTTTAGGTAAAAAGAACTGGTGAACCACTTATGCACTGACCACTGCCGTGTGTGTCGTCCCCCCCCGCATTCCTTTATAATAATAAAAGTAATAATTAGGCTTTCTATTCTCCAACAAAAATCAATTAGGAGTATATTGAGGAATGAAAGGCTCAGAAAAGTATCTGAAATGGATTTTTGTAATTAGTTTTACTGGTTGATGGGTTGCATGCACATACACTTAGATGTTAGCATTGATCTCCAGAGGATGTGTGTATTAAATAGCCTGCTCTACCTTTTGGATAAAGAAATGAACTTACTGATCTTAAAAAGAAGATGATGATGTGTGCTGAACTGCAACTGCTCACTAGCTTTTCTGTAAGCTCCCCAGCAGATCAGCTGCCTGAGCCATGTGATGTTAACTTGCTGGACCTAGTGTGAAAGTGGGGATATTTAACAAGCAGCAGGTCTTGGGCTACTCCTCTTCTGCACATCATATTTGACAAAGTGTACACATGTAGTGAGGGAGGACAGGCAGGGGTATGAAGGAGACCTATCTGGTTAGCTTTGATTTTTTCAGGAGTCCTTAAAACTGATTGTCCTGCTGCAACATGCTTCTATTAAATACGGTGTAGCTCTTTTTGTAGAAGAAGTGACCATTAATATTTTTCTCTTGTGCCATGTGCTGTGTGCTGACGTTCAACTAATTAGAAGAATTATGGCTCTCCTTCATTGGTATGCCATGTATGTAGCTTGTAAAGCTCTCAGGGACCCTTGGAGATGAAGAGAACTAAATAAATATAAAATACTGTTAATGGGATGTTCCACATTAGGCATCCCATTGTGCTGTGGCAGACATGGTGATAAACTGAAAAGCAAATACAAATGCCTGCCTGGTGGTTTCTCTGGAAGGCAAACTGGTGGGCTGCTTCTCACTGAGAACTGCACTGACTTCTGCCATTTCTGAGTGACTTGCATCTGCACTGGTGCCATTCTGTGGGCACTGGCCCCTGAAGGATGCCCGGGGTCATCCCGCAGTGACACTGCAGTGTCATGGTCCCAGTCACCAGCTTGGAACAGCAGGTCTCAAAAGGCTTTCTCAGAAAGGGTGGTGAGGAAAGTTATTAAAACTTTCTCTTAAAAAGCCAGTGGCACTACTTGATGTTTCACACATTTCTTTGCACAGCTTAGGCCCCCAGAGCTTCCTTATAGGGGAAATAAAGGTAAGAAATCGTGCATTTAATTCCTTTTTCAGTTGTAATTTGTAGTTTGCCTGGTTCTCCAAGAACACCAGTCTTGGAGTAAGCGTAGCTAAAGCTGTCTTTCAATACTTATTTTTAGACATTTGAGGCTTTTATAACTAGTTTCATTTTTAAACAGGTTTTTAAATCACAGATTTTAAAAAGGAAGGAAATGTTTTGTGTTTCTTTCATAAAACTTTTTCAGGGGGGCGTCCCAAAACTAAATGCAAATAATTCACGGTGGATGAGAGCAATTGGTGATATTTAAGGGCACGTTTCTGTTGTTTTCCTAAACACTTCTGCATGCTACTTTTGTATAGTTACATAACACGAGATCTTAAAACATAGTACAACAAATGTCTTACTTGAATGGCCTTCAGATGTGCATGTAGACAGGATCTGGGGGTTTTTCCTTCAGTTTCTTTAAGAGTTTTTGGCTAAATCAGTCATGCTGACCAGAGGAGTCCCGTGACTGTAGCATGTTTTAGTATGGAGAGGTACCAGCAAGGATTTTGACTGTGATTCTCCTCTAAAGTTCATTGCAGGACTGGAGACTTAAACAACTCGATTACTTTACTATGTTTATCATGTGGTGTTTAAGGTGGGGTGCAGGGAAGGTGTAAGGAAATAGATATGGATGGATGATCATAATATCTTTCTTTACTTTTAATTATGTAAAAATACAGGCTGAAACTCAAGCCTCAATGGGCATTTTCCCAGTGACTTTGATGGAGCCAGGATTTCACCCCACAGTATTGCCAGCCCTGTGATCTTACCCAAAATCTGGAGGATTTTCTTCTTAAAGTCTCCACTCTTGAAATCCAGGGAATAGAGAGCACACTCCTTTCTCTGTATTTCATAATAAGTGTTTCTGGCCTGCAGGCCTTCAAAGAGAAGTTTAAAATCACAGCCCTAGGTTATCTACAAAGCAGAAGGCAAATGATGTCTAAATATTATTGTTTTCTTCTTTAAAATCTCATTATTTCTATGTGAGACTGGACTCGTGACTTTTAAACCCTTGGGGTTGGCAGTAAATGGTCAGATACAAGATGTATAATATGCCCAGAGTCTGTTGTCTGTTGTTCATGACAGTGTCCTCAGCTGATCTCAGGTATGTACCTCTGCAACTTAATGTGTCTGCTGATGGCTCTCTGTTGACACAGACACTGTGAGATGCCTGTAGCAAATGCTGCCTTGCTCCTTGTACAAAAGAAATACCCCCAGCACCTAGAGGGTGCCCATGGGATGTAGGTGGCAAAGACCAAGAGGCTCTGGATTTTGAGAAGAGACAACATCCCCACTGCTGTGTTTTGTGAGGGAATATTTATTGTGAAGGCCTGTATAGGTTTTACAATCCAAGTACATGTTGGAGAAAAAAATTCCTGATGTTCTCTGTTTTGTGTCTGGAGACAAAGATAAAGCTGCCTGCATCTGAGCTGCCTGCCTAGCCCCTGTACCATCAAAGGAGAAAAATTCACCTTCAGTTCCAAACTGACTGGGGTCTGATGTGTCACACTCCCCATGTGCCTTTACCTCTCCAATTAACTTGAAAAAAAGCCATAGGTGGCTATTTCAGACCGTGGCTTTTGATATCTAAAGTTGCCCGAGATGAAACTCACCAAGACTGCCCAAGGCTGGAAAATGGAGGGAGAATTCCCAAGGGCCAGTGTGGTGTCTCCTTCAGGGAAGCAGCCCAGCTCTATCAGTCATGTTTTTCAGGGAACCTGGTGTGTGTTCACCACACTGATGTTGCTAGGATTGTGTGCTTGGTGTTTTCAGGTTTTCAAATTACCATTTTTTGTCTTTCAAGAGAAAGCTACACCAATTATTTCTTTATTTTTGTGAATAGATGCCTAATGTTTAGATTCTTGTGTTTGTCTTAGTTGTCAAAGGAATAGTGACCTGATTTCAGGGCTGCCAAAGTCTGATGGATTTTTGTTACGATTTATAAGGTCTAGCTTCTCTGTCGCGTGTTTTCTTTGCAAATTTGTAAAGGTCTCTGTCCTCCAGTTACCAGATTGGACCAGGCTGGGTGAAATAAAGAGGATGGTGGGCCAGACTGAAGTGTGCTTTGGAGGTACTTTAGAAGAAGAGATAGATTGTGTGAGGTGCCATAAACAGAAGTCAGAGAGCTAATTCCCCAAGTATCTCAGTCTCGGGGTATGAAAATATGTTCCAGGAAGATGAAAATATTAAAATGGGCTATGGAATGCAGGACAGAGCCACGGTGAAGAGAGGCTGCTTCACAGAATGATGCAGTCATGGTGGACTGAAACCCTAAAGCATATCTGAAAGGTTGATAGTGTTTCTATACTGCTAATTCTTCTAATGGCAAGCTCCATCTAGACCAGTAGGTTTCAGCACAATGCTCTGTGCACTTGCAGGCATGCACAGGCTGCTTCTGGCCGATCCTCAGAAGGCAACTAAGGATTGGCCTATGTGAGTGTTCTCTGGTGTTCAGGCATCCCTTTTTGAGATGAGACTTCTGGTTGCCCCCATTCACTGTGCTTTGGTTTGGCCTGGCTGGAGCACAAACGTGGTTTTGGATGGCCTGTCCCAGGAGGTGCTCTACAAGTGCACAGCTAGCACGCTTCACCTACAGATGGACTCAGGCCACTGGACCAGGCTGTGGCTAGCCAGAAATAATACCCTTCAGGTGCAGGCACTGTGGATGTTAGATCCTGCATCCCACTGTATCGCTCTACAGCTCGCCCACCTCTCCTGTGCTGCACTGCTCGCTGATGCATGTGCCGCCTAAGGAAACTTGACTGTGGCCAGTAAGCTTGAAATCACCAGGTAGCCATCTCCACCTCCCACAGAGAATATCAGAAAAAGCTGAAAGCCACTATTCAGGATTGGTTCTAGAAGATTTTTCCATAAGCAAATGCTACATTGTTTTAACACCAGTGCTCATCTCAGAAAACTGTGTAATTGGCTGTTGGAATGTATGTCTGCATTGCTGGTGGCCTGCCCTTCCCAGGTGCATTTGTGGATGTGTGGAAGCTTAACTGGCCCCATGGTGTGGAGCACGTTCTGAACCAAAACAGCTGAGTATTTAACAGCTGAGTATTTGGGTATTGGCTTCTTTGTATCGGTGCCTCCACTGAGTGCATCTGTATAAATGGGGCTTTATGGATTTGTTTAAGCACCGCACGGATCCTTGTGTTGAATAAAGGTGACTGAAGGAGTAGAGCCTTCTTCTTGGGAGTGGCTCACAGGCACAAGTTCTACATGCAGTTATTAATTTTGAGGAATTAGAGCCTGAAAAAAGTCAGTGTGGCACAGCTCCATGAGGTTCCTATTTTTAATTGGATTTTGAAGCTCATAATTAGTGTGTTAAAAAGGGGGAGATGCTGGCCATGCAGAAGTGAGTGGGAGTTTTGCCGTTGCCTTCAGCAGAGGAGGATTTCACCATCTATTCTTTCATTCTCACTCATCCTCTGCAACAACAGAAGAGCAGCCTGGCACATGGAAAGGATCCTTCCCATTTCTTCTCCCTGCCATTGCCAGTAGTGAGGTAGGAGGACCCCCCCACCCCCTTCTTCATTCCCGTGCTTCCTACATAGGTGCACCTCAGCAAGATACGCTCTCATTTCATCTCTGGGTAAGGTGAAAGCAGTTTGTTCTTAGTCCTCACTTGCAGAAATACTGGGTTCTCTCTCTTCCTCCTCTCTCATTTTTTTTTTTAATAGCTGCAGGAGAGGAGGAAATTTAACCTCGTTGAGGTCTCTGGGTCAAGGAGATGTCTGATACAGCTTTAAAGGTCACCGTGCTCCTTTGCATTTATCTTGTGCTACGCAGAGCACTGTATGCAGCGTGCTGTCTGGAGCACAAAGAGGTACTGTCTGACATTTTGTGGAGCGGGGCTTGGGTTACAGAGGAAAAGAGTCTGAAAACAAAACTCAGCTCAGGGCTGTGCAAGGCCAGACCAGGAAAACTTGAGAGAGGAGCCCCTGCAGCAAGTAACAGTGATATGTGGCATCCCATGAGTAATCATGCTTGGCATTTCTGTCTCTCATAACCTATATATAGCGCTGTACATTTTCAAAGCTTTTGACAAATGTTAACAAGCCAAACTCTGCTTTGGTCCTAATAGCCCTTGTTTCACAGAAAGCCCAGCATATTTCCCCTTCACCCTTCTGCTCTGTAGGCAACTGTATTCTTCAGACTGGTTGTACCTGCCAGATTTGGCTGATGGGTTGTCTTCTGCGTTTGCTTTGCAGCATGTGTAGCAACCATGCCCTGCAAGGCAGTTTGTCTGCCTTGCTGTCTCCACTGTAAGGGAGGCACTAGAGAGCGTCAGAGAACTGAGAGAGGCTGAATTGCCACTGAGGCTTGTTTACTGACAGCTTTTAAAAATAATGCATGAACTGTTCAGACAAAACCAGTGCACCATTATGGACATGACAAGGGCTGGGGGAATCCCTTTTCCCTGAGAAGCAGGGAGCAGATGCAGTAGGCCAGATAAGATGTCAAGGGCTGAGGTGGGACAGTGCTGCAACCGCAGCTCTAGCGTGTGGGGCCAGCACTGGTGACAGTGTTTGAATTACAGTTGAGTGACCAGCCTAGAAACAAGACACCAGGACTTGGCTCACTAACAAGAAGTTTCTTGGTTGGGTTGTTGTTTTTTTTTATTTTTATTTATTTATTTATTTATGATGTTGTTGTTGTTTGTTTTTTTCGGTCGTTGGGTTGGGGTTTTCTTTGTTTGTTTGTTTTTCCTGAAGAAATCCTATTAAAAGAAAATTTAAAAAAACCCAAAAATTTTTCTCAGCATGTCTGCAGAGCTGAGCAGGCAGGCACAATTAAAGTGTGGTGTTGTTATTGTTGGCTCAGTCCATAGACCTGTTGGGCATTTTCCCATCGTGAACTGTGGCACACAACAGAAACATCCAGGCTGGCCTTTCTGCATTCAGAGACTGAGGGACAAATGGATATTTTGGTGAAGTCTTGCCAGCTGCTGCCCCCTCTTCATTGCTTCACCTCAGTGAATCCTCTTATTGAGCTGCTGAGCCAAAGAAACTTCTCAGAGGGCAGTAAAATGGATCAACTCCACTTAACATCTCAGCCTACTCTGCTGTTCTCTCTGGGGTGGAAGACCACAGTGCAGCAGAGCTGCCTGTGCATTATGAAGTCCACAGAAACTCACCAGAAAACAGCTTTTGTTTGGTTTGGTTTTTGTTTTGTTTTGTTTTCCTCTCATATATTTAGATACAAGTCTCTTGCCCATTTCACTTTTCTTGCTCTTTTGGCCTCTTCAGTTTGTCACCTTGATTGTGGGAGATCTATGTATTTCAGATCTCACTTCTTCACTTGCTGAATAGACATACTAAATATAGAAAGCTGTGTCTCTGGACTGAGAAATTTGTCTGCTGTGTCCAAGAGATTTTTTTTCATGTGCCTGGCATAGAGAGGTCATAGGGACCATGACTTCAGATGGGCCAGTGGTGGGTTTTTTAAGATCAACTTCTTAGCAATTTTAAGAATAAATAAGTAATTATCCCTTCTCTGTTCACAGTTCCCACCTTAGAGGCTTGGTAGTGAAAGTGATTTCTTGTCAGCCTTTTATCTCACCTCCCTCTTCTTCTAATGCATCCATAGGGTGCTGGCTGTGCGGGGCACAGTGACATAGAGTTTATATAGGAGGAGATGCACTGGAGCCTTTGCTCTGGGGAGAGATGATAAATTGGCATGCACACAAATACATGTGCACTGAATAAGAAAAGGGGAGATATGAGACCTTGGAATTCTTAATCAGAAAGTGTTAATGATTCCATGGATATTACACCGTGGCGGACTTCGGCCCACAGAAACTTGTTTGGGTTAGAAGATAGGTAGATGTGAACAAAGTGGACCAGAATCTCTCCTGTCTTATCACTGCGCCGTTTCACTGCCTTCAGTGGTGTGGTTAGTATCTCTGGGGCAGAAGAACAGCTGATAAAGGCATAGTGCAGAAATCTTGAAGGGCCAGCTGATTTAAAGAGGGAGAAGTTTCTCCTCTCACACTCACTATCTTGATGCCTAATTTATTGAACCAAGGAACAATTTTAGTTGTCAGAAGCAACTAAAGAGAGTGAAGACCTAGGAGGCAGTGGGCATGAAAGCTTGAAGAGAACAGATGTGAGTCTGGGTACACTGAGGGGTAAATGGCAGCTGGGTTAAGCATGGATGTGGTGGTGGTGGTGGTCACTCTGGAGTGGTGCACACCTGCAGTGAGTTCAGGTGTCAGTACAGACACTCACAGGTACCACAGTAACTCATCTGGCAAGGGTAGAGCGACCTGAAAAGCTGACTGAAAAGCAGGCTCCAGTGACACAGCAGGACAGGTATTTGAGGACATTCTGAGGGTTTCTTTGAAGAGTAATTGACTGGCTTTGTTAGAAATGGGAAACAAGGTTATGCAAGAATTTTAGCAGGGTGAACTTTGGGCTTGATGTATCCTAAGTACAATGCCTCATAACTCCTAAGTTGTTTCCATCCCACACTGGCTGTAAATTGAATTGCATGATGGGCTATCCTGCCCATGCGGGAGAGAGGCTAGGTGGGAGGACACAGGGCTTTCAAGTTGAGTGCTCAGTAATCCTGCTGCCACGCTGACTGTTCTCTCCTCCCTTCCACAGGTGAGAAGCCTTACAAGTGCTCGTGGGAAGGGTGCGAGTGGCGTTTTGCACGGAGCGACGAGCTCACGAGGCATTACAGAAAGCACACGGGTGCAAAGCCCTTTAAATGCAACCATTGTGACAGGTAATGCAGCCTCCTATCACGGTGTTCAAGCAACATGTGGACTTTGTGAGTGGCATGGAGCCGCCAGCTCCCAGAGACGAGACACCTAGCTCCCATCAAAGGGGCCCCTCTCGCCTCCTGTGTCACTGCCTTGATCCCCACGCCAAGGAGCAGCCCTCCATTCTGCCCCTGTCCTCTTTGCCTCAGTGGTGGGGTGGGCTGGCAGAGGGGGAATACTGGCTAAACAGCCTAAGCTGCCTCCATCCCACAGGATAGAAGAAGATACGGGACCTGGTGTAGGTCTGACTGAAACCTGCTGGTGTCTGTTGTGGGCACTGGATTCAGTCCATAGGGCAGCTCTTGTTAAAGCAGAGAAGACATCCAGAGGGCCCTAGACCACTTCAGTGATAGACCTCTCAACAAAGCATCTCCACAGCTTTCCATCTTCTAGTCCTATGAGCCTGGTGCCCTCACAAAGGCAGAGCTCCCTCTGTTTGCTCTGCTTCAAGGACCACCCCAAGCACCACTGCTGGCTGCCTGCCTTTTGGCAGGGTGGGCCTCACAAATACATGGGCATATGACATGGGGAGGGGGGAGTGTGTGTGGCTGTTGCACCCTGAGTGCTCCAAATCTATAGGAAACCTCTAGGTACATAGCATTTAATTTCTGTATTATCACTGTATTTTACTGCTGAGTGAAGGGCTTCGTGTTTCCCAAAATGTAACAGAAGAGAGTCAGTAAGAGACAGCAAAGGGAATCATTTTCAGAAGCACGAGGGTGATTTAGGCACATCTTACTGCTCAGGTTCATGGGGTTGTTTTGTGTATGATCGGTTATCTCTGCACTTTTCTGCTAATTGGTGAGTCTTTTCCTACAGTTTTAAATCTCACCCTTGACACCTGTTTGATGTGGGAAATATTCTGCACCTTCATTCTGTGTGGGCCCACATATAAAAGCCTGACAGGTGCCCAGAGCCAGGGTTCCTGAAGAGCCTATCGTGCAACAGTCATCCTCTGGACACGCAGAAATGAGGGGCCAGTTTTGCCTGGTGAGCTGAGCACCCAGCAGCTCCCAGTGAGAGCCATGGTCGCTGCCACTCACTGCTCATTTCTTTTTGCAGTCCTCACTGCTTTAGCTGCTTGAATGAATGATGAGCCTGTCTGAAAAAAAAAAACTGGTCATCCTTGCTTGGTGCTGAGCATTTTAGAAAGCTGGGTTCTTTGAATTTAGAAACAAAACCAAAAGAAAACTGTCCTCCCCATCCCCAGTCCCATTTGATAAGAAATTAGGGTGGAGCAAAAGCAATTACCCCCGTAATGACTCTTGACAGCACTGACAGGATGAAACAATGAGCACTTCTTCCTTTCGCACCCCCCAGCTGGAGACTGGCAGTGCCCTGGGTGAAACCTGGATCCACTATTGAGTAATCAAATAATGTGCTTGCATCTGAACATGTTATCCAGCTAATCCTATTTATATATATTTTTTAAAGAGGCTTAAGAAAATTACCCATCTTTTTAATGCAGCACTAAGGTTCTCTGCTCTGATAAGGAAACATTTTGTAATACAATAAAGGCTCTAGGAAGCCTCTGGGTACACCAGACCAGCAGAGAACATGTGTGGAGAGAGGATGTGTGGGACATAAACAAGGGACCCCATCCTTTTATGGGAAGGAAATTCGATCATTTTCACATCCTGCCTTTCCAAGAGCTTCATCTCCTTAAGTGCTCTTCTGCCCTTGTCTCCCCTCTTCCCATCCCCTTTCCCCCACAGAGGGTTTCCTCTTGCTTTGCCTTTTGTTTTATCCCTGGATTATCTTTTGTTTGCTTGGAATGAGGAACAGGATAAGCTAAGTAGGGACCTCTGGAGTTCTGCTTTTGTATAAGCACCTCTGCGAAGCAGAACGGTTAGGTTCTCCGTTTTAAACATAAGGCATTGCCTTTCTCTTTTCTTTCCTCTGAAGAACAAATTAACCACCTTGACCCCACAAAACCACACGTGCACATACACATAAAGCCCCAGGGTTTCTGTGTCAGGACAGACCATATTTTTAGCAGAGGTGTAAAGAAATACAGTCAGTATTTTTAACTCCTCAGTGTCTTTCAGCCCTTTGTTAAATATTCATTCTTCTCCCTCTGCTTATTATCCCTTCCTTACCTAGGTTTTTTCTTTGGCAGCCAACTCAGTTGCTGCAGTCAAGAGATCTATTCCTGCAATCATCTAATGCATTTTTTGCTCTTCAGCTGAATCTGTAGGATGAAGGGAAAATATCTGTTAGTAAGTAAAGAGTGCAGGGGATTGTGCACTCCATGCACATACCATCTGTGTGTGGTGGTAGGAGACAGATTTGCCTCTACTTTCCCAGTCAGTTGTTGCAAGCTTGTAGAGCAAAAGTGCCTGTTCTTTTGTCCCACTCTGCCATACCACTATTTTTCCTTTTTTTCTCATTCACAGATCTCTCTACTACCACTTATTGCAGATGTCACCTCAAGCAAGCACTGAAACGTGTGCCTAAACCTGTCTCTTAGGTATTTAGACAGACTTTTAACGTTAAACACACACCTTCCAGAGCCAGGGTTCCCAGCTGGAGAACAGTTTCTCCATATTTGAACTGCTACCCTTTATTGCACCCACTGTAATTGACAGGAGTTGTGGTCACTCCCTGTGGCTTGCTAAGAACTTGAAGGAGCCTTTTTGAGCTCTTTTAACAACACTGACATAGCTCAGAATATATGCCTGTTGTTGCTTGGAGGTGAAAGCTGTACCTTGGCAATCAGAACATGAAAGTGGTGATTCAAATAGCAAAGGAGGGGAATGTTGTACACAGTCTGGCTGCAGTTCCTTTCCCAGGCTGTTTTCAGATGTGTTTGTGTCTCCAACCTTCTGGCTGACACCAAAGGGGTATTAATGTCCACTGTGTACAGGTCAATTTGAAAACAAGAGAGAAGAAGACACGAGTCTCTTCTGCTGTCCCAGCCCTATCCCAACGTCATGCAGCCCACAGATCTCATTGTTAGTTGTAGCTGGCAAACTACCACTGGTTTGAGTAGCACCATATGTACTGCAAATGATGTGTGGTTTGGTGGCAGCAGGGGAGGAAGGAGAATCAGCTAAAGTGGTGCTGAAAGCAGTATACAAGTCCTTAGTGCCTTCCAGACATCAGGGATATGCTGGTTATTATCATTCCACAGGAATTTTGTGCTTCAGAAACACAGGCTAGGATTATGTTCCTCACCCCGTGCAAGCCCTCAGCGTTCCAAGGGCAGGAGGATGACAGGGTAGTGGCACTCGCTTGTTCTCAATAAATATGTGTGTAGGAGATAGCAGCTCAGTGACAGGCTATTGGGCTACATACTCCTCTGTGTGTGTGTGTGGGCGTGCACATGGTTTCCTTTTTGACAGCAAGGTAAGAGCACACTTAGCTGGAATGAATACATCCCACAGTGGAGAATCCACAGCTGGTAAGAAAGACAGCTGAGCAATATATTCTTTTCTCATCAGTTACCTTCCCTCTTTCTCCTGCAGAGGCTCCAGTGCCAAGCAGTACTGTGTTGCTAAGGAGATAGAGCAAATAGAGAAAGGAAGGAGACACATTCAAGAGCAGGGAATTTATGTATCGTGCATCACTGTCTGACTTTCAGAATTAGGATATCTTATTCTAGCATAAACTGTCCTTTCTAGGAAGAACTGGACTGGGGAAGGATGATAGAGAAGGTTGTGGTAGGCCCACATACAATGTGCAGAACTGGTCTGGAACTGGAAGAGGTGTAGAGCCAGAGGTGCGGAGCGAGGTCTTGTCTCATGGGGAGGACTACAGACCAGCAAGCTGCTGTTTCTTAATTTGTGAAGAATGGAGATTCCCTTGACAGCTTATCCTGTGGAGCCTCTTCCACTACTGCCTCTAGTCCTAAAAGGGGGGGAAAAAAAAAAAAAAGTGTTGACTGATCAATAGCCTTTTCTGACAGTGTGATTTAGCTGCAGAATTTTGTAGGGACTGTTTTACTGTTGAAAATAAATGTCCACATCTACCAGCCTTACCAACAGGTAACAACCAAATTAGTGAGTAGCAGAATGTGAAGAATTAGTATTGTACCTTTTTATTAGATATAAACTAGCAAATACAGTATCATTTTATTAGCTATAAAAATATTCTAGGCCTGAAAAATATACTAGATGCTGATACTGTGGTTATTGATGTGAAACAATGTATTGAATCCGTATTTTTAACAGATCTTGCCATACTGTGACTCATCATACTTTTTCCTGGTTTGCATCTATAATAGAGACAATTGGAGATGAAAAGCTGTGCTTGGGTGGTGGTCTTATGACTAGTCCTAGACTGAAGTGCCAGCTGGTGCATGTCTTTTTGGCAGCCACTCGAGCTGTTGTTTTGTTTTGGCAGCCCTTGTAGCCAGAGCGTGCTGCTTTCTCAGTTTAGACCGAGGAGAGAGATGTTGGTCCAAGGGTGTATTTTGGCACCCAAGGGCTAGAAAATTCTAGCTGTGCTAAGCCTGCTGTGTTGAAAGCCAAGTGTCCATTGTCAGACTCACGCCTGTCTCGCTGTGCTTCATTGGAGGAGGGCAATCTCCATCCTATTTTGAAGTCTTTCTTTATAGTTTTTGCCACTCTGAAGGTATTAACCCCCTTGTAAGCGGCTACAAGTCAGTAGACAACAGCTGACTTTGAGCCAGAGCTATGTTTATCCACAGAAAATTACTATCTAGGTTTCCTTGCAAAAGTTGCCTTCTTAAAAGGTTTCTTTGTCTTAAAAAATGGACCCCTTGATCACTCTTCTCTGTGTGTAGATGCAGACAGATTGCCCATGCAGGGGGATATTGCCAGCAGGACACAAAAATATCCCCTAACTATTTAAAATCTCTTAATTTTTATAGTTCTTCTCTTTCTCAGCCTTTCTCTGCTTCAGGTGTTTATGCTGTGGGTGTTTGCCTTTAGATTGAGTGGGGGTTTTTTGTTTGTTTTTAGCTTTTTTTACTGAGTAGTTCAATTTGTTCTTTTACCTTCTTTCTGAAAAATAGGAAATAGGCAACTATTGTTTTTTTGGAAATAAATTCAGTGCCCATATAGGAGCTATCCAGATTCTCACAATAAGCCATAGGGACATTCTTCAGACCAGTATCAGTAGCTCTTTTATACTGTGGGGCAGTGAATAGACATTCCAGGTGAGTCAGTTCTGGAAGTAGCTTTTCATGGTGCCCTTGGAGCCTACAAAACCAATTTGCTCAAAAGCCACAGGTATGTGAGGTTTTGTGTGACATTTACAATAGACTTTTTTTTTTTTTTTTTTTTTTTTGCAATTAGTAAAAGCAAATAATCCAGTGTCTTGTGGCTTAGGGTGGAAAGAAGGCAAGCCAGGATTTGCAGGGAACTTGGAAACCTGGATTTTAGTGCTCAACTTGAAGTATTTAGTAGAAGTTTAATTTCTGAGAGTGTCTGAGTCCTACCACTCAGGGTTGTGGCTCCATTTTAGGGTTTTGGGGTAGGCAGCCAGAACCACTGCCTGCTTGTCCGTTGTTTTGCTCTCTGGTGCCATAAATATTTTAATGACACTATGATGGTGGGTGTGAAATGGGTTGGTGCTTTCAATCCCATTTGCAATGGGTACGATGTTGAAAAACTACTCTTGCTTACTTGCAGTCTTGATAAAATGTGGTATATATTGAATGACAGGGAAGAAAAGCACTTGTCCTCCTGAGAACTTATTCCCCTGATCACTCTGGCAGTATCTCGGTGGTGTGATGTACCTGAATTTGGGCTGCTGTTCCTGTTACTGTGAGTGCCCTGCAGCACGTCTACTACAGAGCAGCTGTTTCAGAATAGTAATTTCTGATTAACTCTTTGTGGGGTTGCTCTTCTGGCATAAGTATGTTTTATTCTGAGTGTCTTAACCCACTTCCCAAGTGGATTAAGTCATTTCAGAAGACGATAGTCTTAAGCCTTTAGAGAGAGAGTTAATCAAGAATAGATGCTTCATTTCAAAATCATGCCCTACCTTCTTCTCAATTAACTGGATGTTTAGACCAGCCCTAAAACTCAACTAGTTCTCTTGGGTCACTGCTCTAAGTCCCTCTCATCAGCATTCATGTACATGTTCAGAATGTCAAAACATTATATTTTCTTTTGAGATAGAGAGAAATGGCTTTGTGGATAAAGAACAGAAGTTGAAAGCTGAAGTCCTGGCTTATTTTCCTTTTTTTTTTTTTTTTTTTTGTTTTACCACACTTCTTGTGTGATTTACAATTTCCTTGCCTTCTCTGTCTCTCAATTTTCACTCTTACAAAATAAGCATAATATCTTTTCTCAGCATCCTTCAGGGAGATAACATTCATCAACTTCTACATATTATCACCCAGATTCCCAGCAGATAAAAAGGGAGAGATATATACCCTGAGGGATTGTCAGCCTCCAAACTCTGAACCAGATTCTTTCCAGTTTGGAGTGAGAATTGAGAATTCAGCTTTGAAAACTGGCATTGTACTGTGGTGCTTGTTGCATGTATGGGGCACTTAAGAAAGCTGGTGTCTTTTTTGAAGTGGCACTGCTGAGTACTTGAGCAAAACTGACTTGGTTTAGTTATTTTTTTTTTTTTTTTTTTTTTTAAATGCACACATGCACTTATACTAAATATTTGATGTTATACTGCAGGTGTAGATGGGCACTCTTCTCTGATGTTTGGCTCAGTGAAAGAAGAGGGAGGAAAGGAGAGGACCAGAGAAAGGAGAAGAGTAGTCTATTTAGCTTTTGAACAGTCAGGGTTCTTTGCCATATGTGGTCACAGTGGTCAATCACACAGGGTTTGGTGGTGATCCATGGGTAACCTAAAGAATGCCTCTCAGTTCGGATATGTATTTCCTCATCTACATAAGGAGGAAGGAGCAGGAACCTTGTTTTTCCAAATACTGTATTTATATCATTTCCCCCTTGCTTTATTTTGCAGGTGTTTTTCCAGGTCTGATCACCTTGCCCTCCACATGAAGAGACACATCTAAATATCAGTCAGCTTGGCATGGATGTCAGCTGAGCTAAGTGTTGTGAGATGAAAGTGGAACTCAAGTTACAACGTGCTACCTTGCAGGAGAAGAGAACTTGATCACATACAATCGTCTGTACAGAGACCACATGCTCACACTGTCATGCACCCAGTTACACTTCAATACGTACGTCAGTTCTTTATGCCTTGCCCCAGCTGGATGGGAGAAGATGCAGGCGAGGAAATGGTATAGAGGTGAAGTCAATGAGGAGGAACAATTGCTTACAGTACTTTGTCCCTCTTGGATTTGTTTCCTGGTTTTGCCAGTGGAAATCAAAGAAAACGGAGGAGGCTTCCCTGCAGGTGGACGGCAGTAGGAGGGGCTTATTTAACTTGCTTCTCAGTGCAACTCAATAGGGGGAATATGTCGTCTTGAAGTTGCATATTTGTAGCACTAACTTTCTTTTTAAATAGATGGGGGGAAAACAATGACCTAGAAAACCAAATCCCAGTTTGGTAGCCAAAATTAACCTCTTGGTTCATTTGTTCTTTGTCTGAGAATTCCTAATGTTCAGTGCATCAGACTTCTCATGGACACTTTGACCTGTCTTGGCTTTGGTTCTTCTTCACAGAACTGAGCTACTGAGATCCTTTTAAGTCAATACCAGTGGCCTTAATGGCAGTAGACTGTGGAGTGACACTTGTGACACAAATATCCTCTTTTTGGCCTGAGTTTATGTAGACTTCACGGAGGACTATATTTTTGTTGTATGGTTTTATTTTAAATTTTGTTTTGGCTATTGCACAGCATATGCACTAGGGACTCTGGAAGCTGCTGCCAAGATGGCTAAGTGGCCAAGAGATAAACCCCTGAGAAACAGCACCTAATATCTCTGTAGGCCTCACCTTATTGCCATAGCTAGGACTTCATGTTTATTTGTTGAACAAAAAACTTTAAAAGCTTATTTGGAAGCTTAAACACCTTTTCTCTTTTCTCCACGAACAAGTGATCTTCAGAACTCCTTGTCTTCACCTGGATATTGGTCTGGGACTGGCCACACAGGCATGACTACAGGATTCCTTCCACATCATGTGAGCATGTTAGCCGCAACCCACAGTGACTTATAGATGAATTATGTTGCTTTTTCTTGCCGTTCTTCTATTAACCAGTTTAAAACATTAGACTTTTGTTTGTGTAAAGAGCACCTGCAGACATTTTAATTTAAAACTAATGTTTGTTAAGCATCTAAAAACAAACAAAAAACAAGCCAAAAATCCTACTCCAGTCTCTGAGTGGGAAAGCAAGAACCTCTTCCAAGTACAATGGCTTCATTCAGCATTAGCCTTGTAAAGAAATCATCAAAGTCCTCCTTTTCCATTCTTCAGGTTGATGCTGTGGCCCACTCTTTTATGAAAAAATAGGACAGTGTGAGCAGTGAAGGAAGGGTTGGATTTTACATACAGCAGTGAGGCTTTTCCAAATGATTGGTCTAAAGTATTACTAACCTAGAGGTCCATTTTGGCCTACTGTGTGAACCATCAAGGAGAAATGGAGGTCTCATGCTCACCCTTCATGATAATTTGATTTGTTGGCTCAAAGTGGATTAAAGTCTTCACTACAAAAAAAAAAAATTAAAAAAAGAAAAAAAAAAGGTATCTTACCTTGCATTTGAAACTATTTGGCACTGGCCCTGACTCCAAAGACTGCATTTAGGACCATAAAAATGGCCTATGCAAGCAGGCAGGTGGTCATATTAGGTTGTATATTTTGTATATTCTGGGACCATCCCTACAAGGTGTGTCTAGAAATGAAACAAAATGGCGTGTGGTCCATAAATGGTTGCTGCTCTTTTATACTGTATTAGCCAACTACCCTTCTTTGACTGTTTTGACTCATTGACTGTTAAATAATTCCCTTAATTTATGTTTTGGGAGGTAAAACTGTACTCTTAGGGGGGGAAAAAAGAACAAACAAGAAACTCGAGATGTTTAAGAACCATCACCGGGATCCTTGACACTTGAATGCTCAGCATTTTGCAACCTTTCATTCCAGTGAGAGATTGAGTTTACTTAAAAAATGCTGTTTTTCCTCACAGTTTTCACAAAACACTGTGACTGTCAACTGAACACTTTGGGGACAGGGGGAAATATGATGTCTGGCCCATATGGCATGAAATATGGACCAAAATCTAACCATCTTTTAAGGACAGTGATGTAACATTCGTGATAAGAGCATGAGAGCGAGCAAGAGAGAGAGTGAAAGTTAAAAAAAAAAAGAGAGAAAGAGAGAGAGAACGAAAATTGAGTTTATTCCAAAGATTTAAAGCTAACTATACTCTATATGTGTATATATATATGCTTATATATATATGTATACATTTAAGATTTGCAGAGCACTGCTTGCTGACAATCTCGTATTTCTCTACTTCTGTATTTGCATACTTTTTATGGCCATTCCACCCAGCTGTTCCACTGGGACTGAGGGCCCTAGAATCCAATTTGGGTTGGAATATATAGAGCATCCTGCCAGATATCGAATGGGGACTGAAACCTCAGCTGTGTGAAACTGTAGAGCATCCAGTCAGTGCATTAGGTTAAAAAAAAAAAAAAGTAAGAAAATCGTAGAACTTCATTAGTGTGGTGTCCTAATGTGTATGCTCTCAAACCCACCACTATGATATTTATTGGCTGTGAACCTGCATAAGTATCCTCCTTTGAACTCTGAACACCCCTGCCTTTAAACATGCTCTCAGTAGTTGACAAACCTTAATTATTAAGAGACAGTTTAAGTAACAGACTTTATTTAAAACAGAAAAAATCCATCAAGACTGTTTATTTACTTCCAGTTGTTATTTATGGTCTTGTTGACATCTTATTTAAATATGGCAGAACAAGGGTCCCATGGAAAAAAAACATGCTGAAATGTCTGACTATTTTGTTCTAGAGGCAGGCCTACATCTAAGTCTTGGATCCAAATAGCCTAAAAAACATAGAGAAAAGGGGGATAGGAGACGTAAACAGACTTAAAATTTCTCAGGTTCTCTCTGTATCAGGTCTTGAAGTCTGAAGCCAAATTTTGATCATTGAGACCATCTCTTCTGGTTGTAAAGGGAGATACTTTTCACCTGTATATATTGTGTACTCAGTCAATCTCTGAACTGTAGATTTGGGTTCTTATGTGCAAGTGTCTTAGTCATTACTAAGACTTCGAACCATAGCTGGTATTTTGTAGAAGGAGTCTCCATTTTGGAAAGGCATAATTAGTGTCACATTCCAGGATTCATTTTTTACAATGACAAGATTTATATATTCACAGATATTTTAAGCTGTGCACTTCAAATGTACCAGATTTGTTACAGCTAGATCCTTTTTGGGCCTGTGTCTCCCTGCTAAAGCTGTACAGTTTTCCTCTATTTGTAAACGATGAGTAGTAACAGACTAATGAAGAAAGGCTAATTTTCTCTGTAATGCTTCTTGGAAGCAAGCCCATAAATAGATGATTTGGTGACAGTTGAGAACCAAGTTATCCAGCTGTAGAAAGCAGAAATATAACCTTATTTCCTTCATGCTAGATTTGCGCCTATTTGCAAAAGAGGAGCCATTATAAGAAAGTCAGATTGTGGTTTCCAAGGCCGTGGAACTATAGGATGGGAACAAATTCAGACAAAAGTCTCACAAAAGAGCATCCATAGAGGAAGCATCTAAAGTAAATGTGAGTTTTTATGAATACCTAAATAATAGTTTGGAACAGAGCAGTCAATCATAGAATCGTGCAGGTGGAAAGGGGCTTCCAGAGGCTGTCTTGGCCAACCTCCAACTAGAGCTGATTGCTCAGGGCCATATCCAGCTGAGTTTTAAATATCCCCAAAGACAGAAATTTTACAATGTCTCTGTGCAAGCTGGTCCAATATTTGACTACCTTTATGGTAAAAAAAAAAAAAAAATTAAAAAAAATCCATTTGTCACGTAGGAATTTGCCATGTTCCAACTTGTTTTCATTGCCTCCTCCACTGTGCATCTCCAAGAAGAGTCTGGCTTCTTCTCTACACTCTTGTTAGGTATTCGTAGACAGCAATAAGATCTACCCTTACCCTTCTCTTCCTAAGGCTGAACCGTGTGTCTCAGCCAGCATCTCTTCATCCATCATGTGTTTCAGAACCTGATCTCCATGGTGGCTCCAGTAAATATCTCAATAATTGTATTGTGATGGCGAGATCAAAACCAGACAGAATATTCTAGATCAAGACCTACTTCATATGTTGCAGTGTTGATATAATTTATTTATCTGGATTTTTCCATTATCTAATTGAGACAAAGTTATGCCTCTATGACAAGATTCTGTGTTGAAAACTGACATACACAAGTATAAAGATTTTTCTAATCAAATTTGCTGAATCTGCGTATAAAAGTGTGCTTTATATCAATATGTTTTCTGTACTGCCAGCTTGAGGCCTGGTAAGCAAAATTTTCTTTTTCCAAAATAATTGTTGCTGTTTTACCTTAAACTACAAAGATGTATTGTTTCACTCATACTATATCAAGTATGAAAACAGATGATGCTGTGTTTTAGTCATTTTTTAGACCAAAGCAACACTTTAATGCATCTTTGTTCTGGTTTTCCCCTTAGGAGGTAAAAAGCAACCTAAAATATCACATGTATTTTATAAAGATTGGTTTAACAGAAAAGGGGATTCCAAAGTCCAGAATATTTTTCATTATCCCAGAGCTGGGTTTTTTCAATAGCCAGTACTCAGTTTAGAAAATTCTATTACCTGGGTAAATTGGGAAATGAAAAAGAGAAAGGATGGAGTGAAACCCTAAGTGCTGTCAATGCCTTGGACAAGGCCCTGAGAAGTCTGGTCTAACTAAACTGCTTTTGTAACAGAGGGTTGAATTAGGTAATCTCCAGGGATACCTTTCAAGATTAATTTTTGTGTTCCTATTCATTTCAGAGCCCTCACTGATTAAAAATTTACTGGTTCTAGTTCTTCCCAGTTTTCTGCTGGTAGAACAGACTGTAGGACAGGTCCTGTAAGGTTTCTCTCAAGCTCTGATAGTTTGATCCTTCTTAAACTTTATAAGGCTTCTTCATGAGGGAGACTTAGAGAGGAGGAAATCTTAAAAAAAAAACAAAACCAAAACCCCAAACCCTTAGCAAACCTGTTTGAAGCAATATCATTATCTGAGATGTGTCACAGCTGCAGGGACCAACCAGATGTTATAGAAGCTAACCTGGAAGATCCATGTGATGGCTCAAAAATGGTTTCCAGGACTTGAAATCTAAGCCAACATACATTTCTATGAAGGCGAACATTTATTAAAATGTATTTATTTTATTTTAATTCATTCCTACTTTTCTCAAACTCTTTTGGAATTGGGTTTACTGGTTTTTTAGGCTAGCACATTTCTGCTTAATATGTGAAAAGCACTGACCAGCCACAGATGGAGAAGAAGAACCTGAATGCAAGAGGAGCCCCCAGATCCTTGCTTTTGAAATTGTTTTAACTTCAGGAGAGAAAAGATAACTAATCACTAGGGTGTATGGCTAAAGAGGAGTTGCTCAATATGATAGTTGCAGTGATTGAGTGTATCTTGTCTGTAACCTTTCTGATATCTACAGAATCAGGCTTTCTCCCTCATTTTTACCTGGCCCTACACAATTTGGGCTTTTTAGCTGTCTATTAACACAGAGGTTGCACCTGCTGTTTAGCATTAGTTGGTTTATCTGTGTACAAAAGAGGTCATCATTGGTGCTTTTGACAAAACTGATGAAAATCCAGCTTGTTCAAGTGTTTCCTTTTCTCTGCCTGTTCCCTTAATGTGTGTCAAAAATCTTTAAATTTAAAAAATAATAAAAAAAAAGAGGAATATTTTGTAAATAATCTTTTTAGGCCAGCACTCGGAAGATCAAGGGCTTTTATTGTTGATTTTGTTCAGGACTTGGCACATCCTGTCATTCCATCCAGTAAGACTGTTTCGAAGCTTTCATATCCTGAGTGACACCTCTAACCCAACACTCTTTTAAAGTACTTTTTGCTGATTTCGGATAGAATTCCACTTGCAGAGATCCCTACACACCAAGAACGGAAACAATGCTTGACAATAACTCTATTTAACTCTGTCTTGGAAAATGAAAATTATTTCCTCCCAAGATACTACAACTACTCATTGACAAGTTCCACCCGTCTTTCATTAGCATTAAATCTACACCTTCTTGAACAATCACTTCCAGATCAAGCTTGGATAGTCTTCTTCCTATTGTCACATTTGTAGGTTTGGTTTTTTTCTGTTACCAGTTTAGAGATGACTACTGCAGGCTTTCTCCCCCACAGCTCTACGCTGGCTTCTGTGGCAAGATTTAGCATTGGGTAGGATCTGGCCTACCAGGTACTAAGATCTATCTCATAAAGCTGAGACTTTCCTTCTCCTTTAGAGGAAGCAGTCCAA
The DNA here is from genome assembly GCA_024611175.1 of Megaceryle torquata. Lineage (NCBI taxonomy): Eukaryota > Metazoa > Chordata > Aves > Coraciiformes > Cerylidae > Megaceryle > Megaceryle torquata. The sequence goes on from JANIJG010005819.1 coordinate 63,330, forward strand.
GACATACTTGGGCTATATAAGCTATGTATATAATTATATACATATATATAAATTATATACATAAAAATGTGGAGATAGGGGAGTAGGCTGCCTTTATCACCTTAAGAATGGGTTTTCCCTACCTGAAAACTTTCAAATGCAGGTGTCATTTTTCAAGCAGGGTTTTATAGTTTTCCTTAGTGCTTGTTTATGGCATTTTTTGGTGTAATAACTGAAATTGGAACTCTTCACAGTTTTCAAAATGAAAGCTTTGATGATTTTTTTTTTAAGTGCTCTGGTCCTAACTTCTATATACTGCCAGAAAACAGGTTTTCCACCCTGTCTCCGTGTGGGCGTGGATGTACAACAATACACAATATTTACCTACACAGGAGAGGAAACAGAGCTACTGACTTACAGTTTATAGTAGCCATCCGTGCCTATTGCTTCGATTTAGGGAGGGCACTTGCTGTTGCCACTGCATTTTAGGAATCATGTCAGCTTCTGTAGGAAAGTTTTCAACGATGCTGGGAAATACATGTTGCTGTGTACTGTGAATGAGTAGGCTGCAAATTTGGGGACTGGGAGGGGTGGTGGGAAGGGAGAGGGATGAGGGTTTAGCATGTACACACTGAAAGTGAATTAGAATGGACAAAAAGGTGACAATTTTAGCCTTTATGGTTGGGCTCTCGGGGAAATGAAAAGCTAACATGCAGTCCCTGGAAGGCCTAATGGCTGAAGGGCTGAGCTTTACTTTATATTTTGCAATATACATTTTACCTGTTGCTCTGTATTTTAAACCACAGGCCTATCGGATTCTGGAAGTAGATCAAAACACTGTTTTAAACACTACTTTGTTACCAAGGCCATGTTTCTACTAGGGAAGTTGCCCTATGTTAAAGTATCAGTCTAGTTAAAATCACTTTGTAGCTGCAGCTATGACTTGATCGCCTGGATTGAATTTGCATTGGCATCCTATGCAGTGAAGCTGAAGTGTAAAAAATGCTTCAACCAATTAAGATACCTCTACAGGAAGGTTCTTGCACCAATTTAAGTACCTGGTTTTGAAATCACAGCTTATAAACCATGACAGCTTTTCTCTTGGAAACAAGGCCTTAGTTGAGCTTGTCTACTCATCAAGTTGAAAAAATAATAATGCAGGCTGCTCTGCAAAGTGGCCTGTCTTCTTTTGTGTCCTTTGAAACCTTTCTTGCTCTCTACTACACATTAAATTTTTGTTTGGGGGATTTTAATTTTTTTTTTTTTTAGCAACAACAACAAAAAGCTATGAATGCTCCCTGTTAAAAAAAAAAAAAATCCACAAAAAAAGAAAAAAAAACCCTTAAAAAAATAACCCTACAAACCCCCCCCCACAAATGACATTGCTTGAAGGACTTTCATTTTGCACTATAGTTTTTCTTTTACCAGATGTGTCTGACAAGTGCATTTTGGAGATGCCCTCGGTCACGTTCTCTCAGGCCTACTCTGGTATTTCTAATATATCACAGAAGTACCCAATCTTGTAGCCCTCAGTTCTGCCTTTTTTTGACATTTTATTTTTTTTAAG
>JANIJG010005820.1:0-43015 GCA_024611175.1 Megaceryle torquata
TTTGTTTTCAGGAAAAAACAGTTTGCTTTAGAATTACTATTATATCATTCTTATATCTAAAGTTAACCTGAAGTCCAATGACAATTAGTTTGTACCAGACTATTATATGAATGCTTTCTATAATATAAATATATTTTAAGCTCCATAGAAACAATAATAAAATAGGTCTCATTTATTTAAATACTTTCTGAACTGCTGCTTGGTAAAATAAGTGTATGGATAAAAACAGAGAGATTGTGTGTGTGTATATGCATTTCATAGTAACTTCCTTAGAAGACACATTAAATACTTGTGCTTCCTGTTTTCTGCAGAGAAATGGCAGATTTAACATGTTTGTTGAGCTCTAGGATTCTATGAAATTCTAATGAGGAAAAATAGCTAAACTAGGTTTAAAATATTTACCATAGTTGTCCTAGTTAATGAAAAATGTTATTCTGATTTGAAAAGTTCCAGGGTATATCCTTCTACCATTATGTGGGAAAGTATACTACTTTTATGAGCGTTACGTTGACAGAGAGCTGAACTTGTTCATCTGTTTTACCTAGAATGCAGACCCATTCTGCCTAACTGAAGTTCTGGTATTCTATTCTATTATGGTAATAAGATAGTCTAAGTTTAAAACTTAATACCCTTAGTATTTAAGGCTACAGCATCCTTCTGTGGGTTTTTTGGAGAAAGGTGGTGAAGTTGACACAAAGTAATTATTTTTAACACTGTCCATTAAAAAGAAATATGTCAATTTTTTTACGATTCTGTGATTATATATTTAATTTTGTTTGAAGGTTTTCTGAACTGCCTTTTTCAAAATTTTATCTTTTTTTTTTCTAATTGGAGTAGAGAGGAGTAGAGATGCATTCTCTGTTATTTTAACAATTTGGAAAAAATAAGGTAAGAAGAGGTATGGGTTTTTTCTGCTCCCTCTTGCAATGAAGGTGAGATTTTTTTTCATTGGAAAAAAAAAAGATTATTTTAATCTTTTAAAGAAGTTTATTACTGATAAATATTTCACTAAGTGCTTTAAAAGGAAAAATTAATTCTAATCTTCTTTATCTCAGTATTGCTCATAGAAGTAGTGAAGTAAATAGGTCAACAGTTCTCCAACATCAGTTACTAGATTTCAGAATTCCTGGATCAAACTATATATGCCCATATGGGAGGTCCTAGGGGAATTCCATAAACAAAAATCTAGAAACTGGACTTTATATGGATGTTTGAATGGACATGAGAACAAAAAATGCAGTGGTGAAAAAAATTTTCAGCCAAGACCACTCACCGGCTGTCAGCCAAGTGCATTATCACTGTGGCAAAACTCATGGAAGCCAAATGTCTTATCAGTGGACCAAAGTATGCAACTGAGATTAGCCAAAATACAGTTCAATAAAATTTCATTTAGAACATTACTTCAGAACAAAATATCAATGTTGATTACCATCAAGGGGTTAGTTAGTAGTATCGATTTTTCAAAGAATTATAAAAACTTCTGGATGCAAAGTCTGAAAGCTGATCCCTCTAACTGTATGGAAGTTAAAATGAATTAATTTGCAAAGCCAAAATTGTATGCAAATATGTTTATGGTTGTCTACAGTGTTTGACAAAATAATATATATTCTGTAAAATCCAGTATATTTTCCGTGTTTCATTTAGTGAAGCAACAAAAGATTGTGTAAGTTTCCAATTAATTTAATAAAAAATTGGTGCAATTATCCTATGAATCTCTATACTTGCACCTTTCTGTCACTTCAGAGGCCCTGTCATCATAGGGGAGGTTTGTGTAGATAATAGATACTGTGTTGAATATTACTGTTTACTTTTTTTAATACCTTTCTCACTTTAATTTTTATAGTTGTGCAATTGAAAGAACATTTGGTTTTGCGTTAGCATCTCAATAAGGAGGTTTATTATTTATTTGCTTCATCTACTCTGTGTAGTGCCATTAATGCAAAAATATTAGTCTTTGTAATGACAAAAAGAAAGTGTGTATCTAATGACCTTACTGTGAGTAATTAGCCTTTTCCCCTAGTGATGCGGAATTGTCCATCCCTAAATACATAAGAAAATGGAGAGCCTTTATAATTCCTTAACTGGTCCTAATGAAATAAATAAACAGACATTCCCATGCAGTTTCATCTTTTCCAGAATTGAAGTGATTGAAGTTCTCTCCCATAATATGCTCTAAAAATATCGACAGGTATATATAATCAAACTGTGATGATACAGAAGGAAAATTAATGATGCAATAATAGGAAAATAAGTTTGTTTAACAGGCTAAAACTATATTATGCAGAAACCAGTAATGAAATTGAAAACTCTTTTTTGTTGTTTTTTCAGACAAAACATATAAAATTAAGATAGGAGGATGTAAGATTGGACAAGTTCTTAATTCTATGTAATTTCAAAATCTTTTTTATGCTTCTATCAACTTTAACCTGAGTTTTGCTACTGAAATGCAAAACCTTGTATTTATAGATTGACTTTATTTCAAATAAGTAGCTTTTAGTTTTCCTGAATTAAAAACTTTCTGTATGGAAGATTATGCAACAGTGTTAAAGTTTGAGAGTATATAACGCACTTCTAAGGAACATTTATATGTTTCTTGTTTCCACATTATTGTCAGTAAATACAAATGTTGGGTTTAAAGCAAATGTATTCTCCAAAGAGTGTAAGCATCTGTTGTGATATAGAGGCATTTTGCTACCAACTGCATAGCTCTAAAGAGCTTTTCTGGTCTTTGAATGATTGATGTTTTCCTCCATTAGCATTCAGAACCAATGGATCTGATGAGATCCTCTTCAATCAATCCCTGATTTAGTGACACTGTATATCATAACAATTGTTTCTAATTAACTTGTAATAAAACCTCTTGAAGTTACACTTTTCCACAGTTAAGATCAAATCCAACATGTTTGCTCTTCCTTTTTGTTTTGTAGTCTGTCATTCACATTTTCTGCCACAGCAGTGTTATTTATTCAGTTTCTCTTATCTTTGAACTTTCACTTGTTCTGTTTGCTGTAATACTTTATTTTTCACTTCTGTGGAGTCACTAATTTGCTCTTATGCCTTCTGAAGGCATGACACCACTGGCAGAGTCAGTGACCCTTGCTACCTGCAGGCATCATGCTTGTACTTCCAGTTCAGTGCTTTGATACCAGTCTGTTTCCATGATACCAAGAAAGGACTGGGACTAACTTAAGTGATATATCCAGCAAATCAGTACTGAGCCCTAGCACGATCATGGCACCAGATGTCATGAAGATCTGTCTTCAATTCATTTTCTTTATCTGCACACAGTCAATCCTTCAGTGTGCTTCCCAACAGCTTCCAAGAGCTATTGAAGAGAATTACCAAGACCTTGAGATTGAACTCATATTGGTTCACAACTTGGGAACTTGCCAGTCTCCTGCAAGTCCTTTGAATTTGCCTGTGTGTGAGGTATACATCCTTACAGGTGTAAGCAGTGCCAGATTCTGGGTTTGTAATGTGAAAACAGAAAACATCCAGTCGCTTTCTAAAGATCTTGAATATTGCTTTGTCTGAACATTTGTGCCATGTAGAACAGACTTCTCCCTGGCCGTGTAACTGGTCTCTGTTTTAACAGTTCAGGCCTTGAGACTGGTAAATACTTTGATTTCTCCAAGACTTGTATGCCTTTACTTCATTTTTGAAGCTCTAAAGAAGGTTGAAGTGGGATAAACTTAAATATTTCCAGTACTTAAAATTTTTACATCCTTTTTTTTTTTTTTCAGATCTTCTGCACCAATATAATCATGGGTAAAGGGTACACCAACATAAAACAATCTTAGAGCATTCAGATCTTACTCTACAACCATGGTCTCTTTTTAATGAGAATGTAATTTAGTTCATGTGCCAAAAATAACTTTGCAGAGATCAAGAATATTCTGTGTATAGTAAAGACTGTATATGGGAAAATAAATAAATAAATAAAATATCTTTTAGCTTTGGCTGACATGAAGAATTGTGAGCTAAAAAGTATTATGTACTTTTTTTTTTGTTAATACTTGTAGTGTTAAAGCAGACAGGTCTGTGTTTATATTTCCTGATATTGATTTAGGAGCTTTATTATTTTAGTAGTAATTTTAAAAATTACTTTAGCAGCATTTAGTATTTGCAGAATCCCACAGAAATATTTGTAGAATTTTCACAGAAATTTTCTCCCAAACATTTAATGCATATCTCATATTATTCCTCATATTAATATTCTATTTGAGTCCTTATGAGAATTAGACTTGTTTGGGTTTTTTCTTTTAGAACTGTTGGAACTGCTGTGTTATCAGTGAAAGGCTGCTTGTAGTTATTGTTACTTTAGTTTGCAGATAGGAAAAATGCAACCTGTCAGAAAACAGTTTACACCATATTCCTACTGAAAGAGTAATTAATTTGTTCCAAGTGGTCTCTAGCAAATTACTAAAAAGTATGATCTCTTGCTTCCCTCTGTCAGTCTGTGTATATAGTTCAGTGTATATAGTTTCAGTAACTCCAGGCTATGTGGTGTTTTTCTTTGATTGAGGGTACAGGAGAAGACCTGTTTCAGCTCAAATACCATCAAAATCTGTGTTAGATTGGTACAGAATCTCAACAACGTAAATTGCCTGACTCATGTTAGAGCTTGTTCAAGCAGGGCTCAGCTGTTCCACTGTGAACCTTAAAAGGGTTGCAGTTGTAGAGATCTACTAAGTAGTTGCATGGTCCTTGGTGCATAAATTACCAACCATTGAATGCTGGTGGCAGCACCAACAGAAGATCCCAATTAAAGAGAGTGAATCAGTGATACCAGCTCAAATGTTATAGCTTCTGTAACTTGTAGAGACCAAACTATTTGATAATAAGCTTTAATTGCATCAATTGATCCTCAGGCATGGGAAAACCACCTCATGCTTCTTTTACAAGAACTTTCATTTCTATAGCTGGGGAACTTCTCAACTGTATTTCAGTGACTTTGTGGCACTTGATGTCACCATGCTCTTTATGCCCTGGGAAGGGACACATATGAATTGTAACAGATGCTGCTAGAAAAATGTTGCTAGACTCCTCTGGGGAAGATTTGTGAAGTGGGAGAGGCAGATGCACATGAACACAGTCATTTTAAGATAAGTTATTTCTTATTTTGCTGCTTATATTATAAATAGGATATTTTATGCCTCCAAAAGAAGCAGTCATTCCTGCCTGGGGAAACCAATTTAATTCCTCACAACATCAAGTTTAAGTAGTAAAACCAATTAATATAGATCCTTTAATAATTACTTTATTGTGCTGATGCACCTGCTTGTCAAAATCAATTGTTCTTACCTTTCGAACAAAACACTGCTGTTGGAGTGACTATTCAAAATGACAACTGACCCTGCAAACCACAGGGATTTATATCATGTTTATAGGTATATCATTATGTGGACAAAGTCATTGATCCTAAGAGTTGTCACTGGAATTCTTTACAAACTTTTGTCTCACATGGAGCCATAACATAATTCTTAGATCACTTGCAACACAAAATGATTGGCATTTGTGTACATAAAAGGATGGAAGAATAACACGAAATGTTTTCTCTTGTGCTGCAGACACCAAGTAGCTCTTGCTCGTCTGTACCAGTCGCGGCTAGGTTCGTGGTGATCTCTGCAGCCTGAAAGGACTGAAGTTTAGTTATTACAAGAAATTCTGTATGGCCTGAGCTACTGGACTGAAAATTCATCATTGTGTTGCATTACTTTGCATTTGCTTTCCTATTGCAACCTATTGAACCCCTATAAGGGTTCAGCAACCCTTGAGCTTACAATTTGTTGGTAGTTTTGAGAGCTTTTGGTGTTATTGGCTTTTTTTCTTACTTTAACATATTATCTCAGTATGAATTTGTGCTACAGGGGACAGGAACTGCAGTTCAGATGTCTTCAGCAAATACACAAGAAGGTGTTGCTGTTCCAGGAAGAGAGAGACACTTAGCTGCTGGGCTGAACAAGAGAATGTAAAGAGAAAAAAACAGATGTGCTGAATCAGGTGGAAGTTTTCTCTTAGCCTAGTATTCCACCTCTGATACCAGATGTCCAGGTAGAGCGTAATGACATAGCAAGCACAATGTAATGCTTCCGCAGAATAATCACACGCCTTTTTGATCTCTTGAGCCCCAATATTGGTTTTATTATTTAAGAAACCCCAGTGGATCTTTCCTCCTAGAAATTCCGTATCCCTTTTAAATCTCTGTAAGTTTTTGATATTCACAAGAATCCATGCACCTTAACAAAGTACAAAAAATACCTTCTTACCTTTATTTTTAATATGGCCTTTACTAGTTTCACTTAATTTCTCTACTCTCTGACTTGTTTCAATTCAGGTAGAGCCTTTAAGAAATTCCCCTGAATTATATATAGTTTCTTGGGGTTTCTTCTACTGAAGAAAGTAACTTCATTTGAATGTAAAAATGTAGGGAATTTATTCCAATATTTCTGATGTAATTTCCAGAATATTTGAAGTCACCATAGCTGTAGGCAAAGACTGATGGAACAGAAGTCTCTGAATTCAAGTTTTCTTGAGGAGCAAAAGAACAAACACGCAAACTGTGGTGTTTTTTATTAGTTCACAAGTCTACAAATTCAGAAGATCGAGTGCCAGAGTTAAAACAAATGTCAGAATTGTCTACTTAAATATCTTACAATCACTTTTGAGACACATACTCCTGTTTTGCTAGAACGGGGGAAAGAGGTGTAGTGTATATTTTGGCATTCCAGATGTGGTCACAGTTTAACCATTCCTCTCCTTCATGAAGTTAGAACTCTCTTGCCTACATTTTGGGAAATCGCCTGTAGAAGCATCAATGAGTGACAGTCAGGCATGTAAAGGATGTATGCTCTTCATTTTCTGAACCTCAGCCCATCTTTCAGAGGAGAGAATTAGAGAAAAAGAACCATTTCACTTTATCTGTCTGCTATGTGAGGAAGCAGTATTTGGGACTGGGCAGCTAGTATAACCAGTCCTATAGACAACATCACCACTGAGCCTTATAAAATGTGGAGAAGGTTCTTGTCTTTGCTTTGGTATCTTGTTATTCTTTCTGAAAATGTCTGGACCATTTTTAATTATATAAAATAGTAGGACCACTCATTTTGTACTCGGGTATCTCTACTGGTGAGAATTACTATACTGATGTTCATTTTATACAAGCAAAATTTTCTGTCATTTTCCCATATTCCTTGCATACCTGAAAGTACATGACTTGTTTGCAGGTATTAAATGTTAGCATATTAACATCAAGCACTATATGTTTATTAAGGAAGGTATCAGCCTCAAAATTTTTTGAGATTTCTGCAAGACACGTAGTGTTTTAATGTAATTGTGATATAGCAAGTCACAGTTCTGTACAGGAAGAATTTTTTAATTTAGTTGTGTAACTGTGGCCACCCGCTAGCCAGAGTATTCAGAAATTATGTATAAATATAGAAGCAGAAGTGGATATATCTTAAGACATTGCATAGAAAAAAGAGTAAAATCATTGTTAGTATGCTAACTGTCTTGGGAACTCACAAAATTCAAGTAGCACCAAGGGATGACTAGGAACCTGGTCAGGCATGCTGCTATTTCCTTTGGATAGCTTTGTCTTTAAAAGGTGAGCTACTAATTAAATTAGCCCCTTGGGAACAGATTCAGAAAACACATGGATTCTTTGACATTATGCACTGCGACCCCAGAAGAACTTAGACTTTATTAGTCTACTATTAAAGTAGACTTTGGAGACTTAAACTTTGGAGGCACAAGAGATACTAAAGCAAGGTTTGATTTTGCCCAAGTTCCCCAGCCCTCCTGGGTTCTGGTCAAACTTGTGGCTACAGTGTTTTGTTTCAGGAATGTTCTCAGTATGTATTTATGTTGCCCTTGCCAAGAAAGTTTGACTAGCAGCAAGAGAGTCTGATTCTTTTAGGATTCACATATGAGTAGTGGCTTGACCCTGGGAAAATGAGTCAAAATTCCTTTATACTTGAAATAGATATTTCTTTTTTTCTGTCTCAGATGTGCATCTTTTGACTTAACCAGTATTCAGAGCAGCAGAGAGGTAAACAGAATAACATGTAATATTCTTCTCTCAAAAACTAAACCAAAATGATCTCAAGTTCCTTTCTTTGGATTTTGATGAGGCAAATCCTAGGACAGGTGGTTGCTTCTCACCTCCTGTGGTAACATTTCCCTCCCACTTTCAGACTGTCAGGCCAGAGGGCTGCCCTTGCTCCTGCTGGATTGACAGGCTCTGTCCAGGGAGCAGACGATGGTGACATTTGCTCTGACTGCTCTGGCTGTTCTGCTACCGCTGCTTTTCTGCAAGAGTACACATGGTTCTGCATGTGGGATCACATGTAGTCCTCATGTATAACCTAGACTCTTAAGTGGACTCTTCTACCTTTAAAAGCTTTTAGACTATAGCTTTTGCATTAGAAGGTTTTAAAATATTACCTTAGATTAGTGCAGCCACTCATCATATGGACATTTGGGCTTAATTAGTTGGCCCGGGCTTCTACACGCTTTCATAACTGTAAACTCTCCCCCACTCCACTTTATAATGTGCCTGTGTTTCTAACAGAAATACCTCCCAAATACAATTGGCAACAACATACATAAATTTAATAAGTTTCAGGTTTACTCATGGGGGGGGGTGGGGGTGTGCATCTGTCTACTGGGTAGTACTGTCATCACTAGCCATGATGTTTTAAAAATGTATTTTAAAGATGCACATTTAAACTGTATTTGAAGACATATTTTGAAATGTAGTAATCAGCCATCCTTTTTTATAGTTACACAATGAGAAGAAATTCTGAATGTCAAAAGTCTCTGAAATTTCAATATTCAACTAGCTCTATAGATAAAACTCTTCCTGGCCTCCCCTTCCCTTAAGCGCGATTTAATTGAAAAATTAAAATAGAATTTCTTGTCAAAAATAAATTTTAAAATAAGTTAAATCAGATTTAATCTTTGTAACCTACGCAAAAAGATCTTGGAAAATTGTGACTGTTGCAAGATCATGCATTATAATCGAAGGAAATTCAGTGAAAATCAGATTTAAAGGAATGGAAACTTTTATTACAGAAGCATACATTCCAAACAACTTCACCTGGTAGCAAATGATGAGAGTCAAACATTACACTAGTCTTTAAAATCAAGTTAATCAAATTGGGAACATTAAAATTAATAAGAAATTACACGACTATTTCATTGTGTCAGTTTTACAAATAAATTGGAAAATGAGAGTTTGGAAAAGTAGAATGTGCGTGAATAATTTGATGTATTCTCTGGCAATTAAGACTAGATAATTTCTATGCAGAAGGGTCTTGGGTAGTAAGGTAGAGGATGTGTTCTTTTTAGTAGTTTCTGCTGTAACTATTTACAACATAATTTCTGTACTTAATGCTCCAAGTCATTGATTAATAACATTTACTGTAGTATAAATATATTCAGCAAAATCCTAACTGCTTGAAATTCATATGCAGTTTTTCTACTTATTTATTTTCCTGAGACTGTAATCTTGTCATCTGTATTTTGTAGATGTTCATAAGTGAATGAGTCAGGGAAACTCTGGAAGTGACGTATGATTTTATTTTTCAGATAGGTATTTTGCTGTAAGCGTAAGCGATTCCTTTTCTCTTTAGGCTGCTCTGGAGCAAATCATTAAAGAAAATCTGTGGTTAGCTCAAGAATACCAAATCTTTCAGAACTACTACTTAAATAGTAAAGAAGACCTCTCAGAACTCTATGACAATAGAATCAGGATGGAAACTGCCACCAGAGATCATCAGCAGGTAAAGTGCTAATATTACTCATTCCGTTCATTTATCTCATCTCTAGAATTCATTTGACTAATGCAGCTCTTTAATAGCAATAGAATACTTGCTAGTAATACCTGTCACCTGAATTCTTATGTTCTTCTTCGCCATTTCACACTTTTCCTATTTTTTTCTCACTGATGTGTTTTGGGCTTTTTTTTTTTTTTTTTAACAGAGCAGTTCATGTAAGGTATTCAAAATTCATTCTTCGTGAACTCTGCTTTTGCACCTGAAATGTATTTATTTTTGTATATAAATATATTATGCAGTAATTAAAATGTACCTTACCATTACATATAACTTCTCAATAAAATGCTTTTACTGGAAATTGTGAGTTTTACATCATCGACAGTCACACTCTAAGTATTTAATTTAGAAAACAGTTGAATGAAAATGAAAAAAGGTAAAAGCTAGTGTGATGAACTTCCATGATGGAATTGCAGTGGCCAAGTGAAATGTTTTATTGACTAAGTAGTTACATTTAAAAGACAGATTATTTTTTTTTTTAAGAGTGCTGGGGGACCCGAGTCAAGTGATGTTGTAAAACTTTGTAATGGAAATATGATGTCAACTCACAGAAAAAGTATTTCCTATTTCCTTTATTTGTGTTTATATATAGCTCTCAAAATACAAGTCTTATCATTGCCAACTATAATCGATCTGTAGATATTTTAGTCAGGTAATTGCTTGCTTGCCTTTCACATCTACATTTCTGAAAATTAATATGTGTTTAAGTCATCATGCTCACAGACATTAAGATCACATGAGCAATTTCAGGTAAGAAACTGTATTAACTCAGGTCATTTCTGCTGCTCCTGATATATTGGTATTTTAGTCAATATTGATATTTTAGTCAATTGTTTCTAAAAGTATAGTGTAAAAGTCTTCAAATGAAGAAATTAGATGTGACATTCAGTTTATTTGCTAGTGCTTTTATCAATCCATTTTATATTCTAAACCCATGTCTTCATCCATTGTTCATTTTCTCATAGACCACCTCAGTTAATCTCTACTTTTCAAATTCAGTATATTGGGTTTGTTCCTGACAAATATAAATATGAAAATCCCTTACAAAATATTCCTGTTAACTACATAGCTCTTCTATATTTCAGGAACAGAACTGTTATAAAGTCATATATTCTTTATGATAACCATATTTTGAGAACAAGTTAGAGACTTAAAACATAAAAGTAGAAGAAATTATTGCCTATCTTTCTTCAACAAGTGAGTGTCAATTATGTTCTGTTGCTATGAAAGCAGAGGCAATGCTCTAAGTATTGAAATGTTTTCTTAAAAGGACTGGATTATAGATGGAGTCTAAATGTTGGGGGTTTTCTTCGGAATACATAATTGCGGCCTCTCCACAGAAAAATATATCGATGTTAGGTTATCATCTGGATGTTTTATTTCTTTGGATGTAAGAACGTATGTCTTTTACATTCTCAGAATTTTATAGTTCTTGGTAATATTTGTGAAAGAAATTTCCCACTCAACAGTTTACCTCTTCTGGACATAGTTTGGGTGATATTGTCGTGCATCTCAATGATGTAGTCCGGAAGCAAAGAAAATTGCAAATGAGTTGGCATATATTATTGCTTTTTTCCTTCTCAATTTAAATACAATAAAATAAACATAGTAAAATATCGCAAAATAGCAACGCAATACCAACAGGATCTAGTTTCAGCTGCTATATAATAATTTGCTTGGCTTTTTAAAATCTTGTTTATGAAGAAAATGGTTATGAGTATCTTGATGTTCTATAGGAGCTTCTAATCAGCATTACACTGCAAATACCTAGTTTGTGGTAGAAATTAGCAATGGCAGTGTTTAGAATTGTGGACAGTCCTCTGTGCCATTCAGCTGTCATATGTGTATGAAGAAGGGAAATTCTATTCACAGTATTAATTTGAGGATTACAGTCACAATGTAATTTCCTTATTGATAACTCTTCATTTAGTTAAACAAATAGCTAGTCCAACTATTAAAACAAAACACTTCTACCATTATCACAAAAAAACCCAAAACTATTTAGGAATTATGACAAAATGAAGAAACTTGGTGATTACATACAGCTCCTAAAAGAAGAAACTATATTTTCATCTTAGGTTTTTGCTAGTAGGTGAATTACAACTTCAACAGAAAATCAATTCTGGAGGAGTGTCAAAGTAATGACTTTTCTAGGTGCCGTGCTATAAATATGCATTACAATGACATGAACATTCAAGAAGAAGAAAGTGTGTTCATCCTTCCATGAACCCTGAGAACTTTCTTCCTTGTATATAATTGCTCAAAATTAGAAGTCAATTTTTATATGTACTAATGTAGAAGGCAAATTAGTTGGTTAGTTGGTTGGTTGTTTTTTTTCATAATTTTAACTAGGTATAGTAACTTCTAAGTAATGAAGTAGATTTGCCTTTGGGTTGTAAGGAGGTGATTTGTTTAGCCCCTGAAAAGGATCATCTTGCTGATAGGTGAAATAATGCTTTGGTACCAGGAAGTGTTTTGTCATGTCTTTGTAAGCTGCTTTGCATTGCAGAAGGTGCACTTACCGGGTGGGGGGATATATATTCCTGAGTAGAGGACCTATGCCCATCAAAATAGTACTATCTTCTTCTGCATAGGCAATACAAAGGCGTGCTCTTCAGAGATTAGTGTTTTCTTCCTACTGCTACAGATACGAGGTGGATGAAGAGGATTTCCTTTCCCACTGACATTTTCTAGGTGACTTTAACTTTTCCTTGTGGAGCCACTGAGTTTTGTTATGAAAAACAAGCAAGTTAAGCTCAAAGGGGGATATTCACCCTAGTGTGCCTGAAAACAAAGTTTTGTGTGGCAAAATATCATGTGTAAAAGATTTGTAGGTTGGTCTTATTGTGGTAGACTTTTAACAACAAAATCTTGCCTAATCTAGCTTCTCACCTGCAAATAACAGCTGTACCTTCTGGAAATCTCAGTGGGCTAGCATATTAGCACCAGGAATATGATAATGCTTTAAACCCAAATCTGATTATTTACCACATCTTTCTTTTTGTACTGAACAACCTTAGAATATCTATTCCATGAGCAAAATTTTATCATTCCAGTGCATTGTGCTAATGTGTCAATGGTTGTACTGTAGACATAGGCATTGTTCTCATAATGAAACTGGAATTGTTTCCCTAAGATGGAGATATGAGATGTCACTATTTATTCGAATCTCTCCTTAACACACCAAGTGGCATAGTCTTACAAAAATTTGATGCCTGTTTTTGTTCACATATCTTTTATTTTGAAATAGGCTCTGTGCAAGTTAAAATTGCTTTAAAATGTTAGTAAAATACTCATTCTCATATTCACAATCTACTCTCTTGAGATGGCCAAATAGTAAGAGTTTCGGAGGAGGGGGCCTGTTGATTTCTGTTTCCTTTTTTTTTTCCCCACTTTCTGGATAACTGACATATTGCAGTGAAACATATGTAGGGTCAATTCATGCTGAATAGTTAGAAACCACGATAACAAAAGTCATTACGCTGCAGTTCAGTTTTGACAGTAAAATTTCTGCAACATTATCGCAAATCCTCATGCATTAGTGCAATGATCCTTACTGTAGTTTCATATTAGAATCAAAAGACTGCTGTAGCATGCTTGATACAAAAAGTCATGCAAGTCAAGTGAAGTTCTTTTATGTTTTTATAGATAACGCATTTTCAAGTCTTTCTCATGCATGTATCTGACTCTGAGCCCTCTTGGATATTTTTGTCTTTAGTGTATTGCTCATCTGGGATATAACTGTTTTAAAAATAATATCCCTGTTGTTTAGAAAGACCAAATAGAATATAAAGTAAATCTGACAGTAGGCAGATGTCAGCTTAGGCAATTAATTCTTTTTGATTTTGTTGCTCCCATTCATTTACCTAATTGGAGGAAAAAAACCAACCAAACAAACAAAAACCCTGTTATCCTATAAAAAAAAATTTATTTCTGCCTCTATATTGTGGCTTTGATTAGTCAGCTCACTTATCTAGAGGTCTTGGATTGCTTCATGCCTTTTCAAATCTAATTGAGAAAGCATTGATAAGATTATGGCAAAAAATGCCCTTCATTATTCCCATTTCCTTACAAATCTTAAATGAAAAATAAAACCATAAAGTAAATGTGAAAGAAATAATAATTATCATAGAAGAAATACCAGATTTTTTTATCTATTTCTACATTAAATGTTTAACCAACCTTCAGAGCTGTTGTGATTAGGAACAGTAATGGGCCCAATATTTAGTTATTGCCAGTATAACAAGACTAGATAGTGGAGAGTAAGCAAAAATGTGTCATTTACAGTATTTTTAACTGAAGTTCTTGCTGGCTTTAGACTTTTGAAACTGTTAGGTTGACAGCACAGCCAGTTTCATATGAAAACATGAGGAAAAAAATGTATCTTCAGTAAGCTTTTAATTATGCAAATTTGCTAAACTTTCATTGAGCTAGTTCTATTTAAACAATGTAAACATCAAGTTAATGTTATAATTAAATTTGAATCAATAACTCAATAAGTTCAAATGACTCGATCAGAAAATTAATGCAACAGGCAGCCAAATCAAATTATTTGATAGCAAAAGGAAGTTACTGAATTAATTTATACAGAAGTCAGTGTCCTTTCCATATGCATCAGCTCTATCAGTGGCTTGTCAGGTTACAGGTTTTTTTACATAGGACAGAAGTTCTGCAGTCACAGAGCATAGTGAAGCCTGTAAAACTGTAGTTTTAGTAATTAAAACTAACTAACTGTAATGCTGTAGTGTTAGTTAGTTCCTGTAGTCTTCCAGAAGACTTCTCATTACAAAAACTGATTTTTTTTTTCTTAATAGGAGTATAGAAATTTGATAAATGAATTTGATAAATGCCTATCAAATAGTCATTTATTTATAAAATTGAGTGTTCTTTAATGCCTGGATAGAACAGATGAGGAAAACCTGCTATTTTTCCATCATAGTCATAGATAGAATAGATAGTAATAGGCATAATCAACTGGCAGACTAGCTTCCATTACTAAATTCTTTTTTTTCTTAAAAGTTTTTATTTTCTCTTATTTATATGTAAACTAGCCAAGCTGAATGGTTGCAGAGTAGTAAGCAACTTCCTGAGAAAAGTTCAAAAGATATCCATATATTACTTTACATGTTCATTTTTAACCACATGGATTAATATTTTGAAATTTACATTCTTATTAGCTACATAAATTCATGTTCATTCACATTTACTTCAAACTTACTTTAAGAGCATCATTAAGGTTACAGTGTTATAGCTTAATCTTGCAAATACTTAATAAAAAATATTTGGTGTCAAAATAGCTTGAATTAGCATTTAATAACTGACCAAAAAGCCTTGTAGAGAACGACCAACAAAATGCTTTAAATTAATAAAAATCATCCCTCTGCTTTCCTAAAAAAACATTTGTAGAATCTTTCAAGATTATAAAGCACACTTACACTGGAACTCGTAACTGTAACCCAAATATCTTACTGGGGTACCTTTGTTAAAGTCTTATTAGGCCTACATTTTGCATGCTTATTCACTTGAAAAACTGAAAAATTCTTAATAGTTTAACATCTAAGATTAATGTGTCTCATTATGCTGTTCTTCTAGAAACTGGTAGAAACTTTGTGTTGCACTTCCTTAAACCATTCTGTTCAGAAAGGATTAAAATCAGTCAGAATGGTCTCAGCTAGAATTAGCTGGAAAAAGTTTGATAAAACAATTCTCAACTGACTGTGCTGAAGGGCTGGGTGTATTTACGGGTACTCTGAACCAGCCGTGTGAAGATAGGGCTCCGGGACCATTACTGCAGCAGGGTTTTGCAAGCTGTATCCTGTGGAGCTTAGTCAACCAAACTGAAGTTTTTAAATCAAACCTCTCTCTGCAGTTTGGGTAATTCCCAAGGACACTTGTCCCAGTGAGGCAGATTGTGGCAGACGTGTTATGTGAGGAGTTCAAGGACAGCAATCTGCCTGATAGTCATAAAGACAATTGGGAAACACCTATGGCATGCCAGGTGTCCACATTTCTTCTTATTAATTAACATTGAGAGTGCTTTTCTTTAGAAAAAGATTTAGATTTAGATTTAGATTTAGAGAACAAAGTGGTCTGACAGGCATACAAAAAACATGATTTTGAAGTGGCAGAAAAACAAACTAAAGACTAGCTTGAAGTGCTGCCATTGTGTGCAGAACCAGCTCAAGCCTTTGCTGAGAGACTTAAGCCCAAGTATCCAAATACTGAGATCTCCCAAGAACAGTAAAGGCTTGAAGCAGAAGACAGTCAGGATGAACTGAAGAAAAGGATGAGCAGAAGAAAAATAGAAAATTACCAATATTGCTGGTATTGATTTCTGTCAGTAAAACAATGTCTGGTGGGAATGAAGGGACCTATCACGTTGTTCTGATTCCTCTACAGTCTCCTAGTGACAGTGAGTCAAATTCCTCTTCAATGTTAGCAGGGTTTGTCACTGGCAGTTACTTACCATGCTAGGAATTTGATTCCTTCTCCCTTGGGAAATTTAAAAGTAGTATCTAATGATGGTATCTTTGAGGTTAAAGTGTCTGGGCTGCAGCATTAGTGAGTCAGCTGCACAATTACATTACATTAACTGTAATTATTTACAAGTAAGTAAACTGTAAAAGAGGCTGGAACAAAAGATTATGCTAGAAAAGATTTGGGCATTCTTTTGTAATCTGGCTGTCCTACCAATGGGTTTAGTTAGAAACAAATTCCTGTAATTCTTCAATTTTGTTTCAGGCTAATGTAAAACTAAGATTTTCAGAATTTGGGACAAACAAAAAATGTTGTAGGTTGGAGAAAACAAAAGTTTACTTTAAGAAAATTACCATTTTGGGGGGTTTGATTGAAAACAAGGTGTATATCTGGAGAGGGTATTTGGTATTTTTCAGCAAGGGGAGATGGAATACTTCCTCACGTAAATGTCAGTAATTCAGATGCTCATTTTCTTACCAGGTTCAGGTATCCTCTTAATATGATTGGAAATAAAATTCCCTCATTTACCAGGAATACCAGCCTGAATGGCCAAGTTACAAATTATCCTTGGCTAAGTCTGTCTCAGTTTCTCACTGTATTCTCACACACTTTGAGTAATTAGTTTTGTAGGAGACAAAAAGGATGAAATAGTCATTAAGGTGTTCTTCTAATAGTAGAACCCTGCTCTGAAAGAAGTTTTGAGTAAATCATTCTAAAAGAAATGGTTTCTTCAGTGATGCCAAAGATGGCAAGCCTAGAATAATGTAGGTCCCAGATATGGACATGCTACTGAAGCATGAGCATGAGAGAACCATGCAGCATGAGATTCTTTCAAATCTCTACTTTAAATGAGACAGTGTGAATGTGAATTTGAGTCTTACATGTCTTGAGGACCCTTAGCCCTGGGATTGTGGAGTGCAGTCCCTCCATAATTATCAGGGTTCAAGCTTTTACCCCTTTACATTACTCATATCAGGGAACTTCTAAGGCAGCCAGCAGTCACTGCAAGCCACCCCTTCTGCTGGTATTCCTGCTCCTAACTGGCCTGTGTAATACAGATGGAAGCATTTTTCTTGCTCTCTGGATACAGTGAGGATATGGTGGGATACTGGAATGCTTGTTAAAGTGTCCCAGAGACCTGGTTTGTAGTATCACTCCCCATTCAGTGAAAAGTATTTTTGCCCAGGTTTTTTTTTTTTTTTCTGAAATTAGGTTGAGTATAACTAAGAGCTCTCATTCAGAACATACAAAAAATTACAACATAGGTTAAAATAATGTTAAAAAATAATTAAATATACTCTATTTACACTGCAAATATATGTCAATTACCATCTTCAGCTAGCTTTTTGCTTCTCTCTGAATAAGGTGGTTGTCAGGGTTTTAGATTTTGTGAATTTTCCTGTCTCTCAGTGTACTGTCTTACATGCTACAGTCACTCATCTTTCAAAACTTCTAGGAGGTCTAGATGGATTTAATCTTTTCCTTGAAACTAGCAGAATGTATGCCTCAGGAGAATAGTGAAGCTTTATTAGAGTAAAGCTTCTTTCTGTACCCAGAAGTTACCTTGTATACATAACTGGTTAGTAAACAACCCTTTGCTTCACTGAGGTGTGAAACTCTTGCATCTCCCTTTGGTGGCTATTTGACACTTTTCAGCAAGGATGTATCTTTCAATCAACCTGACATGCCCTGTCAACCTTCAAATTAAAAAAACATACTGACATATAGACAATTAAGTTATTTGTAGTCTATTGTTGCTTCTTGGTTGAAATCAGGTGTGATGGCAGAGAGCCACTCTGCTGTGGCAGTGGTTTTGGAGTGAATGATCCCCATCTGCTTAAGCAAACTGACACAGTACAGCCACAGGCAGTGAGGGGTAGAGGAAGAAGCTACACCTGTTTGAGGTCAGAAAGGACTAAGGGATGATGCAGAATTATACCATGAGTGGTCCACTAAAGATACTTCTAAGTGTAGATGCTAGCCACATTTCATGGGGCCATGCAGAGCACAGTTCCATGACAACTTCAGCAGCAAATCTAAATTATTGCAGCTGCAGTCTGGATGCTCCCTCACACTGGTGTGCTGGCTGCACTGACACTGGCTTGGAAAGCTGATATAGCAGAACACTAACCTGACAAACCAGGTTTACCTGCAGCCACAACTATATGATGTGCCTACATGATGGCTATGCCAACTCTCTTGTCTTCATGTGCCCTGCACGAGACAAGTGGATGATCAATTGATGGGCATTAGGTGGATGCTGGAAGTGTTGCCACTGTGGCTGATGCCTTCATAGTGCCTTGGAGCTGAAATTTCATATACTCTCTCTCTCATGCCTCTTTCTAATTCCAGAAGAAGACACAAGGATTTCCTTTGGTCACTTTGTTATAAAGTTATTATGCGATTATATGTCAATTCATCCTAAAACTAATAATCTTAGAGCTGTGTCTGAGTGATCCCTGAAGAATTCTGGGGTTGTGGGGTTGCGTTATTTATTTTAAGTTAAACTTAAAGAATATAAGGCAAGCCACTTTTCCTTGCTTGACTGAAGGAATTACATCTAATTGGAGAGGGCTGTAAGATGGGAGTGTCGTATTCTTGCCATAAGACAGACAGAAATGAAGCAATGACCTAGGCTAAAAATTCACTTCTCTGGGGAGCAGCTGTAGCTCGTTGCTTCATGCTCTTGGGTATGAATCCTTGCAAATAACAAAAGATAAATCCACATTTTGGGGTCTGTTGGAATAAAAGCATGATATAAATATCTTAAAAGTTATCTAGCCCTTAAAAAAAAAAAAAAAAAGGCATTCACAGTTTCTGAAAAGGATTTGCTGAATTGAAGAGTGAATGAATGAAAAAAAAGAGAGTGGCAATGAGGAATTAATAGTATGAAAAAGCACTAGAACTGTTTTAATTTCCAGAGATAAACTGTGTTGATGCAGCTTTACTATCCATCTCCCAGCAACCCAATGTAATTTTGTTAGTCCTAATATGTTTTACCACTAAATCTAGCCATTCTTGACATTGATTTCAGTGCAATTTGTGTAATAGGTCAAGTAAAGTGGTGCTTATTGACTGCTGATTGTATACGTTTTTCCACCTGAAGTGCTGTTGTTAATTGACGTGCTCTTTCATTTTCCTGAGATAATTTTCACTCTATTTGAATAACTGCCTGAATTTCCCCTTTGTAAACTAGGCCTCTTTCATGGCAAGTATCAAATATAATTTTGAAAATAGACAAATTGCAGACACTGATTCATTCCTTCAACAGCAGAACATTAAAATAATCAGATTCAGACTAGTTTGTCAAACATAATTTACCTTTAGTGAATATATACTGTGTGCCCCTAACTAAATCACCCATTGCTGAATGTCTTTTAATCTTGTCCCATACCATTATTTCTAGTAATATTCTTGCAAAAGAATTCTGGCTAACAATAATGGCCTAAAGTTTTCTGAGTAATTATTTTTGTCTTACAATCTTGCAGAATGCTCTACCTCTATTCCTAGGTGATTATAGATCTTATATTGCCAGACTCTTTATGTCAGTACTTGGAGTTTATAGACTTATAAGAAAGGCTATAAAATTATGGCCTGTTGCTTTCCCTTAAGAAGTTTTTTTTCTTGAGTTTCAAAGGTTGCCTTCAGAATATAGATCTTTTTTAATGATGAGTATGGTGACATGGATGGTGCTTACCTTTCTGATGACAGGGATGCATGCCTAGCTTCTTTCAGGTGATAAGAACAAATTGGCTAAAGTAACACAGCAGAAAAGAAGCCAAACATCATTTTAAACAGTAGCAATCTGATTTCTGCATTGGTGAACTAGCAGGTAAGACTGGAGTTTCCCCTTGTTCTTCTACTGAGAAGTACAGTGTGTTGATCCCTCTATGATCACACTTATTTGCATTCATTGATTCCAGATGTGCTTCTCCATTTCTAAGGTACTCAAGGCTGTACAAAGACAGTACTAAATACCCCAAGAAAAATTTCCTTTCTTGAAATGTCATCTTGGATGCACATGTCCTTCAGATCCACTGAAATAATGACTGGTTTTTGCCATCCACCCAAGCAGTCTTCCTTCCTAGCACTCCCCACAGTACCCTATGACTCTTGTGTTTCTGCTATATACTGTGATCCCACCCATGTTCCTTTCTGGGTTACTTCTAGGAATAAAGTGACACAGCCTTGTAGCAAACCTCTTAGTGTGCCTCATTCTGTGGCAGGCACAGAAGGCAGTTATCCACTGCAGTTTAAAAAAGGTGTGAATTGAAATTTTAAGATTACATAGTCTAGAGCAAGATTTATACAAAGGATTTTTCTGTGATCGTGAATGTGTTGACTTCATTAAAGCTACATCACTTGTAAAACATTATTTTAGTTCTATGAGCTTTGTCCCTGCTCTTGGCAAAGTCTGGAAATGCTCCCCAGAGTCCACAAGAGAACCACCTTCCTGGGTACTTCTGTCTCATACAGAGCCTTCAGAGGGCAGTCAGCTGCCGCAAACCTAGTGCAAATTCACAGCAGAGGAGTGGTACCTGGCTTTCTAGAAGAGGTTTCTAAACCAAGAAACAGCTTTTTAAATCTCTTGGCCTTAAATGACTGTCACCACCGTATCATTTCAGTGCAAAGTGCAGTTACTGTAAAACAGTGATGAAAATAATCCTAGCCTACTCATAATTCTGTCCCCAAGTTTTCATTCTACTGCAAGGCATATGTTAGGAATCATATAGAGTTATGCTACTCTACTAGTTCACTACACCAGGGTCTTAGGCACAACAAATATGTTCCGTAGGCATCTTATGTTCTGTGTCACTCCCCATGTCCCTGCTCTGCTTTCCTTAGGCCAGCTGAATACATGAGTATAACATGCAGCATACACAGATACCTCTGTGGGGACTTCTCTAAAGAAATGGATTTTCACAGCTGCAACTGGAAAACCCTCAGGGGATCCAGGAGGGTTCTGAAGAAGTGTCAGATAGAAAGAACCCAGCCTGATTTGCTGAACAGCCACTGTTGGTAACAGTCAAGAAAAAAGTACTTTTTATTTGCATACTCAGTATGCTTGACCCCAAAGCCAATGGATGATATAAAATATTGATTCACTGTGTTATTTTCCAGAGAATTATTTACAGTATTAGTGGACTAGTGTCCTTTGTGGATCTGATTCAAACTGCAATTTTATAGAACAGAGGAGAACTTCCTCATCGTGAGATATAACAAAACCAAATTCACATCTACTGCTTGCAGAAATCTCTCTTATTTTACACAACATAATGTGTAAATGTTCAGAAGATATCTTTCTTTGGCACCATATTGTAAGTGTAAATTATTTTTATTTTTTCTTCCTATGTGTATCTGAAAGCAAAAGTATATACTATATAATATTAAATATATACATACAAGCTTTCTAGAGATGATATTCATTTCAGACATCAAATTCAAGCTAAGCAAAATGTAAAACTTTGTTTACTAAATTTGTACTTATCTTTTCTTTTAATATCCTGTCTTGGTTCTCTAGTTATAACGTAGATGCACCTAAAGTTTGCTAGAAACATTTGCCATTAGCTTCTTCTAAAAAAAATTAAATTTGAGGATAATCCTACCTCCAGAGCTTATTCTGTTCCTGGCCATTGACTGTGACAGTGAAAGGCTCATCTGAAAGCAGTGGAGCATCCCATCTAAAAGCATAAAACATATTACATTTCATGAAAAAGCTAATTCAGATTGTTTAATTCTGGTAATATTGCCTCTGTCACCTTCAAAATCAAAATGTTCTTCCCTGTTATTATAAAGAAAACAACCAAATTGCTTAAAAACCCATTTGAATACACAGCTGCCTTATGTTGCATACTAATTTGATTAAAATGCTTGTGCCTCACCAGCATTTTTTACATAAAACACACTCGTGAATTCAACAAAGAAATATAAATATATGTTAGCAATTTTTGATGGTGGAGTACACTGTAGCGTCCACAGTAACACTGGACCAAACAAAGATCTCAATGCAGTATTGGAAGATGCTAAACTGAGTGTCTTGCTGCATTTGTTTGCTCAATGCTTTGGGCTCTGTGCCAGCCTCATTGCGAATAACTGCATTAGTCAAGTGTATCCAAATTATTACAACACAGCGTCCATCCCAGTTACTGCTGTTGAAGCGTTTTCTGAATCTTCACATCACTAGAAACATTTATTTGAGCTCTCCAGCTTTGCATAAATTCAGGACAATTTTAATTTTAGACAGAAAATCTTAATATCTTTGCTTGTTATTCCTAGAAAGAGTAATTAAGAAGTAATTGTACTACTTGTGTTTACCTATTATGAACACCTTGCCTAAAGTGGGGAGCTGCTATGGCAATAGAATGAAGAAAAGAGGAGCCAGAACAGGATTCAATATACTTGTTTTTCAACTGATAGAAATAAGTATTATCAATAGTCATCGCACCTTCTTCTATCTTCACTCTACCAGCTTAACTCCTTAATTCTCGGTGTAGATGATGATGTTGCAGTAAGTCTTTGTGGATTTCTATTTACCATGACTTCATAAGAGAGGTGGCAGATGGTACTTATTTTAATCTTTTCTCTCCTAGCGTAGAGATGTCCAGTCTTTCTTGTCATAGCAAACCCTGTGCTAAATTATGTCTGCAAGCTACCGAACATGAAGGTTCCCATGGTCCAACCTTTTCACTTCAGTATAGCACAGGTCAAGGTGGTTGGACGGGGTCCAAAACAACCGAGCAATATTTGCCTTTGCAGCCTTCGCTGGCTCACCTCTCACAGTTGGCCATTTGCATTACTCTGCTATTTCCAGCTCAGCATAGCCCTGGTCATGAAGCATAGCTGTCAGAAGATATGTACCGGAGCTGCTTGATAGCTACATGTTATTCAAGAGATGCAGTCTGATCATTCGTGTTATATACAGCTGGGCTGACAAGGCAAAGAAATCTTCCTCCTTGGTTTGGAATTGGTGTTTTCCTTCTCTTGCAGTGGACGCCAGTACTACTTCTTTCATTACATAGCCCCAGTGAAACAAGATCTCAAACTGCTGCATTAGTGATATGTCCTTAAGCTTTTGTTCTTAACACCAGGTCCATCAGTGCTCTGTATTTTATTAAGCCACTTGGTTGGGAGTGAAAATTCCAGCCTCTTGTACCAGTGTGTTGTAGCTGGTAGTTTTGTTTGATGCACCATATTGTTCAGGAAAGTATATGTTGTTATGCCAGAAAAGTCAAATTATCATCTACTAAAGTTAGTTAGAAGCAGGAAGTTGGAATATTTTTTAAAATATTTGGAATTATATTGAAAAGGAAGAATTTCTATATTTTCTGTGAAAGAAAATTTTTCAAGGCATTGACTTGGAAATTCTGACCCTTTTCTTTCTCATCATATTTTGACAGACAATATGTCACAATGTTGTATTTAGAATACATTATTGTATTAAATGTGTTATGTGGTATTCATGTTTCATACACTGTACTAACCGATAATTAATGAAAGAAAAAGCACAGAAATTATTAAAATTTAATGAGAAAGAAATGGCTTTTGGAAATAGTTTCCTGTAGAAAAGCAATCCTATAATACAATGAACTCCTGTAAGAATGCTCCTTTGGTGGAAAACTGAAATTTTAAATGTTCTTCCATTTATCTTTATTAACTGCCAGAACCACATTTTGCTGCTTTTAATAATAGATGAATGTTGATTTTTTACAGTGAAAAAGAAAAATAACTAATTGTAGAAATTGAAGCCACTGCCTTCTGTATCAACTCTAGAACAATGCTTTCAGAAAACATTTCCTCTTTGCCTCACTAGGATCAGCACAAAATTACAAGTTTTAATGGCAGAATACGTTTTGTACATTTCTTTGAGGATAAAGTAGTCCTGATTTGTGACACACGAACAAGTTATTGTCCATCAGCGACAGAACGGTAACGGTGCGCACGGTTCTGCAAATAGCAGCATGTCTATGTTAAATTATCCTACTATGAGTGAGGGATATGTGATTTCCCAGTCAGGTGTGGATGCACCTGCAATTTGGATAGATGGAGGGAATTTATGCAGATATGCAAACCATTTAACTAGAGACATAAATACCATGTCTTGTGATGCCGTTGATAGTTCTACATAGGCTTTTAAGCTACACCATGGTATTTCTGTGCCTGCCTTAAATTATTTTTCATTGAGTACTTGTTACAGAGTAAAAGGACGCATGGCAACTAAACGACAGAGCAGCTGATGCGTGGTAACCTTTTCACGTGTCAAATCTCTCTGACAGCTTGAGTTTTACATATACTTTTGTATTTTTTCTATTAAATCATCAATCTGCCAATGTTGTTCCCAAGTCAAAAAATTATGCTTTTGAATGATCAGAGACTGTGTTTATTTGGGGGGGGCAAGAATGAACATTTCTGGAAGTTTCTTAGATTTTTTTGTAAGACTTTGGGGAAAGAATTAAAGGTGAGCAGTTTTATTATGAGGAGTAGCTAACTGAGCTTCATGTTGCATCAGATTGTACTCTGGTGATGTCATTGCTACATGCATTTTGAAAACAGCTGCTCATTCAGCAAGAGCTTGGTCTACTCTAGTAGTTTCCCTGAGCAATCTGAAGTTCTATATGTATACTTGTTTAACTCTTCAAATGTAGTCTCTCTGCCTCCCAGCTAGTTTACTAATAGCAGATTTTGTATATGGTCAGAGATGTCAGAGTAAGGCAGCCACACTCTTAAGTTCTCTGAAGCCCTTACAGGGCACATAACTCCCCAGCACCAGTGAGCAGGTCTGAGACATACAGGTAGAGAATGCAGATAAGCAGATTTCTTTCATGTTAACACTTTGATATTCAACAAGAAGCTTGACATCACTTTCTACCATTTGGAAGTTGCTGTACCCACCAGAAATTTCAAATTGCATTTTTTCTTTTATGGGAGAGGAACTAAGGCTTAGGATAAGTGATTTCTCCTTACTGCCACATGGTGCATCCTATAAAAGGACTTATCTTTGGTTTCCTCACACAGTATTTTGTGAACATACTTTCTTCCCAGAAAGTAGGTGTTGTGAAGAACAACAGAGACTACGAAGAAAGAGATAAGCCTATAATATATATCTATCTATATCTCCCCTTGCAAAATTATTTTCTTTGCTACACTTCTGACATATCTATATAGGAACACATAGGAAAGGGGAGTTAATTAAAGATACTAAATCAATGTAGACAAGATAAAATATGTTCCCTTTTCCTTCCTCATCCATTTTCTTCTATTTAGATGCAAAGCGATCAAACTATATCAAACAAGCCATTAAAAGAATCTCTATGGTACTTGAAAGATCTTTAGCTACTCTGAACCTCTGTGTGAAATGCAGATTCCTGCAGCCATAATTTCCTTTCAGAATTGAATGAAGAGACAGTTCTAATTCCAAATTATAGCTAGTATGCTGTAATTTTCTAAAGTATTGCCCATGATCGTTAGAAGTACTGTCAGCCACTGAATAGTGACTGACAATCAGCTCAGTGAAGTCCAGCTGCTGCTTTAACTCTGGTACTGGAACATGCGATCTGGGACACTGGGGCAGCTACCCTGCAAGGATGTTTTATTAAATTAACAGTAGTGAATGGTGCATAAAATTGTCACTAAGATAAATTTATTATAGTATGATTTTATTCTCATATTATTCTGTATGGGGTGCTACCCCAACAGAGTTTCCAATTCAGTATTATGCCTGAAGCCAGGGGTTTTATCAGCAGTGTGTCAAGGGGTGTCTGGCTCTCATTCATATATAATTTACTCTTATTACATGAGATATTTCTATTTTTCTGCACTAACAGTTGTATATTTTCTAATGAAGGTTTAAATCAAGTGGGAGCCAGGGTATAAATCGAGTTTCAGTATTTTGTGCCAAATATGGATTGTTTGTCTTCCTGTTAGTTATGGATTGTGAGTGTATTACTGCTGAATGAAGATTTGGGGGGTTTTATTTTTCTTTCATGTAGTTATTTATCATTTAATATAAATTACAGGACACTTTTCAAGTGTTCAAAATTATTTATATAATTTTAAAAAAAGTCTGAGATTATTAAGAGAAACATAGGAGCCTACCTAGCCTGCCTTGGTCAGTTTTGTGCTTTATTGAACTTGTGATAGTAACTCCAAGAGCATCTTGGTGTTTAGTATTTACTAGCTGGATCTAGATAAGAGCTGAATAACTACATAAATGCAAGATTCCATAATGAAATTTTGGAAAAATACAAAGTTGGACCTGGTTGTAATCCAGACTCCATGCCTGAGCTTCAGGGTTATGGTTGCTTTCTGCTCAAACTATGGGCTGTTGAAGATTGTACTGGATGTTGTAAGATTATGTCTGAAATTAGCAAGTGATTACAGTTTTTGCTACAATGTACCCTGTCATTTTTATTTATGTATTAACTCTCTTTATTAGGTACTGACAAGAGGGGAACTCATTGCTTCTGTTCTTCTGGGCTTTTGATCCTTGCACTTTCTTATTTATAAAAGCTGTGATTAACTACTGCTTTTCTGTTAAAATTTATTTTTCTGTTCAAAATTCTTTGGAAGAATAAAGGAGTTATTGTAATGCCTAAACCACACACACACCCCCCGCCTCTTCTTCAGCATTTTATCTGTTACCCTTTAGTCTATATATTATTCTCCTGGCTGCCTTCTAAAAGCATGTTACCATTATTGAAAGAGTCTGAGAATGAGCTCAGAAAGCAAACTACATTTGTGAAAAGTATTCTATGAAATAAATATTTAAACAAGGTGAGTGTAGCTGATTAAGAAATCTTTTTCCTTGAAAAAAAAGGCAGATTTTCAGAACTGAATTCTTCATAAGACTTTATTTAGAAGCTTTAAGAGGAATATGCTTTTAGGGCCTAGGACAGCATTTCTACTCATCTTGGGTTGCTTAAACCCAGTTTGTTCTGGGGACTTCAGTGCCTGTCTCAGCTGATCTAGATGGATTTTCTAAATGTGTATGTTTAGATTTTTCTCATTCTGTTCTGCTGAAGCTGTACTGGTGACTCTAGTGTATGAAAATATCCCTGCTTGTTCTGAATTAATGCACAGAGAACCTCATCTTTGATCTTCAACCTTCAGCTGAGTGTCATAGCCACCTGGTGGCCGACTTTTATGGCCTAAGTGAATTCCTCTGTAGATGTCACTCACTAGTGTCTCGTGTGAAAAGCTGAGATCTCAGGGTCACAATCCTATGAAACAGGAGAATGTCTGAAATTAGGAAGAATCTTGTGGCACAAGAGTATTCTTCCCTGCGCATCCTAAATGCGAAGTGCTACATAAGATCAAAGGCCACCTTATTTGAATGCAGATATTATCATATTTTCTTCTGTCTATTTATGTATACTTTTAGCAGAAATTAACATTTGAAAAGCTTCTTGGTAGCTCTGAAGTCAGACATTAAAGTTTAAACACCGAAGAGGATTCATCAGCGCAACTATTTTGCTGGAGTGGTAAATATAATTTAAAGGAATATAATCAAATGAAGGCTACCATACAGTGTTGCTATCAATTTTTATATAATGAAGGAGATTAAATGAATCCTTGCTAATGCATTATTGGTATGTGAAGAACAAGAAGAAACAAATCACACACATTTTCCCACTTAATTATTGTGCTAGACTCTCATTGTCATATCATTGACCTATTTGGTCATGCCCAAGTTAATCAGGCCTGAACCTTTTCCCACTGGGAAATAAGCTTCTTCACTTCCTGTCTTGCAGGAATATCAACTAAAACTCAGTCACATATGCCCATAGTCTGATCACTGCAGCCCACCGTAACCGTTGTCTCCAGCAGTGAAACTGCAGTCTGCAGCATGCCCGTGAGAGTCGGTGTCAGGAACCCATCACTTCCTGTAAGCCTTCGTTCAACTCTCTTCAATCCCTTACTACATTAAATTATACCAACCTCTGTTTGTAAAAGTGTTCCCCTCCTTTTTTTCTTTTCCCCCCCTTGTTTTGTTTTGTTTTGTTGTTTGCAGGGAACTGTTTTGTCACACTGAAATAGAGTTTATGTGCAGTGACAGCCTAATAAGCCAGCAACTTTAGTCGCTTATTAAAGTCAAGCATGTGTCTTTGTTTCATGTTGCTAATGATGTGGAACCGTTGAGGCCTGAGTATATTTCGTCTGGACGGTGTGGGAGCGAATGCTGAGAGCTCATTACTTGGCTCCCCATTGGAATCCTGCAGGCTTCTGCTCATTGAGGAGACTGTGGGGGCTTTGACAGAATTATTATACTGAATATTTTTAGACTCATTAACTATATCACCAAAGCAAAACATCTCTTCCTTAGATGCAAATGGCTGCAGCTACTGTGGCTTTGCTTTAGTTATTGCAGAAAAAAGGATGAAGCTTGAAAACAACTTAGGGAAAGGATTTTCATGCCCGAATGTTTGAATTTGTAACTTATATTGGGAATGTGTAAGCCTTTTTTACCACATTTAAGCCACTTATATCTAAGTGCCATTTAGAAATGCATATATTCAGTTTCTTGCAGTAAGCGGTGCTTGATCTTTTAAATTTAGAAAGTGCCATTGCAGTACACAGCAAAATAGGAGCTTCTGGAATTCTACTTTCTGTTCCAGACTGAAAAGATTTAAATGTTAAAAGCTTATGTTAAAGTAATTATAGATGCTTGAGTTAAGCCTTTCAAGGTAAAGAAATTCAGAGTTAAGGCTAAAAATTCTGATTTTCCTTTAACCTAAGTGCTGGAACATAAGTACTGTGCAGTATGAAAAATCACACACTTCTCCAAGCCTTACAATTCCTAACCACAACAGAGTGATTTAAAGATGAAGAGAGAGACAAAATTTTAAGCCTAGGTCTGAATTTCCTTGCTATGATGGGTTTAAGTTGGTTCTTAATATTACTTTATCGTAGCTTTTTGAGGTTTAATTGAGACTTAAGATGTACTTGAAGAAAAATATGAATACCTTAAAATTAATTCTTCAGAGCAAAGGACAGAAAATTGCATTTATGGCTCCATTTGTTGGAAAAGTGAAGTTGGCTATGAACTGTAGATTATTTCACCTCCTATAAAATTGTATTTTGGTTTCTTGTTGGAGACCTTCTCTATATGTTGTGTATGACCATACCCTCTATAAATGATGAGCTTGAGTAATTGCCTAAGTATATGCACATTTAAAAAAGCTAGAGACAAGTGCTTTTTCCTCAGTGTGCAAGCTTTCATTAGGATTTTAAATCTCCAAAATTATTGCTGGTAAAAAAACTCAAGTATTTTGATTCCTTGGAAGAAAGACATTGCTTTTATTTGTGGTTCATTTCCTGCTGTAGTATTCTCTGACAATGGTGACACCGTCTTTATACATCAAGAAGTTCTTCTTTCTATGACTGCCAGGGACTCTGGAGGGAATACTTCATATCTGAAACATGTTTCCCTTTGGGATTTTACCATCAAAATAACAGTTCTGATCAGTAGTGCATTAGAAAAATGTTTGGGGTTTTTGTGGGGTTTTTTTTTGTTTGTTTGGTTGGTTGGTTTGTTTTTTTCATGAGAAGGAATAGTTAAAAATCTGACAGATAGTAAGAAAGTTATACTGAAGTTAAACTTTGTGCACATAGGAACTTCACACTGTGCCTCAAGAGGTAATTTCTTAGTAGGTGTGAGAGGAGTTTTCAAGCTAAGCTCTTTGAGTAATTGAAGTCCCAGAGTGGACAGGCAGCATGGGTGCAGTCTTCCTTTTGAGATCTTGCAGTTCCTGTTCTTACCAGTCTGTGGCACAATACTATTTAATTTAGATGTTGGGCAAAGCTTTCCAACTCCACTGCCTCATGCAAGGTACCTAAACCTTTTTATTTAAGCACCTAGATAATAGTAGCCCCATATTCACATGGGAAGCTCAGTCTTGCTGAAAGACAGGATTATAATTCTGGGTCCCAGTAAGAAAGCCAAATCTAAAACCAGTGGCCATGGTTGATTATTAAGTCATATACTCTTCCTTTAAGCTGCAGATGACTTTTCAAATTAAAATGTAAATACTCTGCCAGGAAAATTCTCACCTGCAGAACTGGTTCGCAGTTGTGATTTCAGATGTTTTGAAGTAAAAATAGCCTGAAGCCAACACACCTGTCTACATACATAGATGATCCACGGGAAATAAAACAGACTTGAGCTGTAGGCATGCAAATGCAATTGTTTCATTTCCTACATATAGTATTATAATCAGATTAGTAGATGTAGTAGTACTATGCACAGATGTTCACTATCAGTTATTGTATTTACAATCTTATATTTACCCAAAATTAAAATCACTGTAAAATCCCACTCTCTTTTTATCTATTTTAATGCCAAGCTGTCCCCTTTCACTTTTGGAGAGAAAAAATATTGGGTTTTTTGTTTGTTTTACCTAAAGAGATATGTCCTGCAGAGAAAAATTATATCATGCATACTCTGTTGGGGAATCTGAATTAGGAGTCTTTAAGTCTTATTAAGACGCATTCTTGAAGTATACAATAAATATTTATCAGCCTATATGATATAATAAACTACTTTTTCTGCATTCACAGTGGCTCTATTTCAGTGAGCTCTGTATTATAAATCTTGCTATGTGTACTGGC
The DNA here is from genome assembly GCA_024611175.1 of Megaceryle torquata. Classification (NCBI taxonomy): domain Eukaryota; kingdom Metazoa; phylum Chordata; class Aves; order Coraciiformes; family Cerylidae; genus Megaceryle; species Megaceryle torquata. The sequence goes on from JANIJG010005820.1 coordinate 30,918, forward strand.
ATGCAGCTTTTTAGTGATCAACCTTTTAGTTATTGTGTAGTTGCTAAAAACTGGCTTTCCTAGACTACTGACCAAGTTCAAAGCTTTGTACTTATATGTATTTTCAGCATACAGTTAAAATTTTGGCATTTCTTTACTATTTATAACATAATAGCTGACTGGAGACAGGTGTTATCTTTTGTTAGCCTCCATGCAAGAGAAGAGACTTGTATTTATAGTGAAGTGGTTGCCTTAGATGAAGTGGTTTGAGCACAGAGGATGTATTTTTCTTCTTGATTTGGATTTATGGTGGATTTATTTTATGCATATTTTATTTTATTCTGCTTGGTACATATGGTTGACCTCTGAAGGGGTCAGGGTTAAGGGGCCTTTACAACTTTTGAAAGAGATAATTAAATCTATGCTTTAAAAAGTGGTCTCAGTCTAGGTTTATGTGGTGTTTCTTTGTTTTTTTAATAAATTCAACTCATAAAGCTATATTTATTTATATCCAATTTACTGCCTGTCCAAGCTCTGGAAAAGTGTAAAGCATCCAAATAGGCGCTTATTTTGCATTAGAGAAGTGAAAAAACAGTTGGTGTGCTAGTGAAACTAGTCTTTAATTTGATACAGACTTACTAATTTTATTACCTAGGACATGGCAACTGTGTCTGCACTGAGGGTAGGTCTACCTGCTCCATGCCCTGCAGTCTGCTCTCCTGAGCTTCCAGACTGGGAAGCTTTTGAAGCACGTTTCCCTCCATGCTTGTGCGCCCAGATTTTCTCACAAAAGAAAGCGATGTGCATGTGGCATGTGCACATTCTGATAAAACTGATAAAGATGAGCTATAACTATTGGTGCTTTTGGTGTTAGGAGCTAAACTTGTGTCCTGAAAAGTAGAAGAGAAACATACACAGAAGTGGGGAGAAAAAAAGATGACCAAAATCATAAAATTCAGCTTGTATCATACTTTCCATTTTTCAATATTATCATTGCAACAAAGACTGACAGCATTGATTTTTTTCAGGCATTTCTGATACATCAAAAAAAGGCTTAAAAAAACCAAAAAATGGCAGCCAGGGTGAGCTCCTTGGGCTTAAGCCCAAATATTTTGTCTTGGTTTCCACATTGCTAAGGCTGACTTTGTCAGGACCGCTGGCTTGTCCACACTACACTGTACTTTTCTGTGGATTTCTGTCCTCTGGATCTCTTGAGGGACCTTGTCGCCTTAACTGGTTGTTAATAATATAAGCTACTGTATCTCAGCTTTGTTTGAAATGATATGAATACAAAAAAAAGTAGGTTCTTTAGTCTTAAAGTCAAAGTTTGTATAACGTGCCATGAGATGTGGCATCATGACATGTAGGGTGTCTTGGCATATAAAGCTTTCTGGAAGCAGTCCCTGGAGTGAGTCATATGCAGGCCTTGCCTGCAAGAGTGGATGGGTTAGTCTGAAAGAAAACCAGGGTGAACTAATGGTGCTGATGATCTGATGTCTAGTGATAAGAGTTTGCTTCATAGTCCTCCTTTATTTTGCAGTGTTGACACATGCTTGTAGTATGGATAAAACTTGCCTCAATCTACTGTTAATTCACATTTTCAGGCTATTTAAGACAGTTTTACTGTGTTTTAGGGAATATAGGATATGTGAGATTAAGACTTTCTAGAATTAGGTTGGATACTTCTGGGATGGATACTGGCCATGGTGGGACAAGGAGATGGGATAAGGAAAGGCAAACAGTGATTTGGAAAAATAAAAAGAGTGATCCAGGGAGATATTGGAATTTTCCAGTAAGTCTGAGTCAGTCTATGGAGAAGTGGAAGAACCTCTGTCTATTAAGGCTACTTTCCTTTCAGAGACCAAGGAATTAAAGATTCCTAAGTCTCAGCTGCTCAACAACTATGAAACTGTTTGGGGTAGTGTTTCACCCCTTTATAGCTCTGTCTCACTTGAAATATTGTTATACTCTGCAGAAGTAGCCTCCCCCACAGATATTTTCTTGCACTGCCCATGTTCACCTGTTCACAATGTGAATCCACCCATCACTTTGAAAAAGATAGGAAAAAGACTATGAACCATATCATAATACATAGGGCCTTTAACATTGCAAAAGCAACTTTAAGTCTCACATTTCCTAACTTCCAAAAATGTCTCTTTCCTTCTTATTATCCTTTTAAGGTAATTGTGTGTGATTATAAAATCATTAAGTGGATTCCTTTTTGCATCTTTCATTTATCTGGTAATCAGGAACATAATACAAAATCTGTGTGGGTAATTGTGACTGTTAAGAATGTTAGAAATCAAGATAGGTGGAACCTGCCAACTAACTCATGGTTACCAAAGTCACTGACTCAGGTCATTAATGGTTTAAGTACCTCCTCATTAAAATAGTTTCACCAAAGATTTTTTTTCTGTCCTGTTTATTACTGCTGTTGGTCCTTATCTTGGAAAAACTGCTATTTGAAAGGGTTTATACAGACTGCATTTTGAAGAAGGATTAAAAAGTCCAAAGTTCTTGAGAAACATAGTGAAAATCATTCTGAAACTTACATACTAGTAATGTCTTCCTTGTTTTCATACATGCTTGATTTTTCATCAGTTAAAGTGAATTTGTCACTAGTTAGAAGAGGACTGTACAGTCACAATCCTTGCTAAGAGGAAAAGTGCACATAGACACCAATTTTAAGGTAGTGTCCATTAAATGCATACGTTTTTGGAAGCAGTGGTCAACAATTTTTGTCTGATCTTTTTATAGTAATGCTTCCTGTTTATTACATTTGCCTTGCCGATATAATACCTGTATTGTAAGGGCTGTAGTTGGTATTTATAAAACCTTTTTGATCAAATACTATTTAAGGCAATTTTGTTTCTGAAACACACCTAAGTGATAGTAAGAAATGAGACTCTACCAGCAACATTAATGGAACAGTGACTGAGGTGACTATCTTGGGTTCAATTAATTTCTCATTGATAGATAATTTCAGTGCAGCCCTGCTCAGAGCTGGAAAGAGATGCCAAATTCCCCTTGCCAGGCTTGGGACTGTGACTCCAGCGTGGGTCCTCCAGACACACCTCCTGAGGACTAGGTAGCCTGAGTGTGCCTGTGTTGCCCCCACAAGAGAGACTGTGGTTCCAGTTCTGCAGCAGGGACTCTGGTGGCTTACAGCAGAGGCAGACACTTGACACCTGGAGGTCCTGAGGTGTTGCCCAAAATCTGGGGCACAGGTCCTGAGGCCTTGTGCTGTTGGGGCCAAGAATGTCAGTGTTTTAAAAGCCTGCAATTCCAGGGCAGTCAGCCTTGTCAGTCTTAATAGGCTCCCTGTTGTGGTGCTGAGGGATGAGGCATGGATCTATCTGGGCTAGAGCTTGGCTTCCTAGGACTTCCAGTTTCCTTGCTGCAACATAAAAATGAAAATCCTAGGGGCCATTGCAGTTGCTGAGCAAATTTGACTTTAATTGCTATTAACTTCACTAGCATCATTGCTTTTGGGTTTTTACTTTTCTCATAAATTGAAAGTATGGTTGTTGTCTTTGTCTTCACTCCACTATCTGATTCTTCCCTTTTTCCTGAAAGCAAGGTGTGAAATACAAGATTCAGCTGTGATTTCTTCAGGCTGTGTCCATGCTGTGGGACAAGGGCATACCCAGCTCTGGTTTGTGGGCGTACCTCCTGGCTATTTCCCCATTCAGCAGCAGGATGAGACCCACGTGCACAGCAGCTGTATGAGGGACCTGAATTTCATTGTCCTGGAAACAGCTGCCTGCAGTCAGGGAGGAAAATATGTTGTGCTTCTGTGGGCTCTTCAGAGGAGGGGACCAGGGAAGTGCTAAGTAGCACTCACTGCCTGCAGGTGAAAAATGAGTAATCTTAAAATTTCTACTTCCAGGAAACAGGAATGCCCACAGGTAATATTTATTTTCCTTATGAATAGATGAAGTGTCTGGAAACTTCCTAATCTATCAGGAAATGAAGTTATTTAGCTATGCATTACATTTTTTACGTGACAAGGAGAATATGATTGTGTGATCAAGGTTTTTATCAGGGACTATACCAGAAACTTTATCTTATTGCTACATGAAGTGATGCTTTATTATTAAGAAATATAATAAATAATTTACAATAGCATTACAATCAAATTAATATCTGCCAATTTCTGGATGCTGTTGAGAAGGAAGAGTGAGGGAAATATGCTATGCAAATGGAAACTATAGAATTCAACTTGAGTAAAAGTTTAGAAGTAAAAGCGTGGAAAATTGTTAACATTTTGAGCAATGAAATGACTAAAAGACAAAACCTAGGAGTTCACAAATTAGTCTCTCCTTAGCTATAAAACCAGCATTATGGAAAGCGACACTGTTGCAGTTTTCTCAGTGCTGGTTGCAGCTGTAGTGAATTGTTATTAACCACCTTGTGTGCCATCCACTCAAAGGTCTTTGTGGTCCGCAGCCATCTGAATGGGTCCTCTTATCTGTGACAGTTTTGTTGAAGAAAAACAATTTCTGTTTGTTTGCATACACAGTTCTGCTTCTTTCTGTTGATACTTAGAATACTCTGCCCTATTCAAGGACCATGCACATATTAGAAGACTACACGGACTACAGCTTGAAATTCAGACTGTAAACAGAATAGCAGAGTATCTAGTTATTGACTGAGCATTCTAAATTTGAAGTGGGAAAGATACTGTGGAGTATAGAACAGCTGAGGAAACACCAAAAGTTAACCTTTTCTTTGTTTTCTCATAGACTTTAGAGGTCTATTTTACTGAGGTGGGAAAGTTGCATATAGAAGTAGAGCTGCTCTGTCTAGGTGGAGAATTCTCATTCCTGCTTTCTCAGACACATGCTTTCTTATTTCTTCTTCTTAATATTCTTCATCACCTTTCTTCTGAGAACTGGAAGGAGGATATACAGTAAATCACTGCTTTTGGAATATCATTCAAACATGTTTACACCGTCCTAACCTTCATCACATTCTCTGAGTGTGTGTGGCACCTGTGGTATTTCTTGTAATTTTGAGACTTTTGTATGAATGACTTGGAGTGCTCACTGAGTGAGTTAATTACTGACAGTGTGTGGCTTCATTTAGCCTTTTCCATCTGCTCACTTTGTGCTTCCTACAGAAACATGGCTGAATCCCTAAGCCATTCTGAGGACAAAGGATTCTGGCAAGGCCTGCAACATTTTATTCCAATTATCTTAATGACTAGTTAATATAATACTTATTATGACAGACTGAAGCTAAGTATCTAACTAATTGTAAACTCCATTCTGTGAACACCATTTTAATTTCTGCCTTGCCTATAACAGTCATTTTTGCAGTGCAGTGTCCATCCTGACTGAAGATAGGCAGATAATGGTGGTGGGAGAATACAGTCAAATCCTAACAAGGACTGCCTGTTTGAGTGCTATGTTCTTAGATCAAAGAGTGAAATAACTCTTTAGAGGTCTCGGTGAGAATGCCACCAAAAATCGTACAGGAAAAATGACTGTACTGAGAAGCTGATGTGTAGGTGTTGTGGGTATGGGAATCTGAGTCTTTGTAAACCTCAAAAGATGCTTATGTTTAGTAAGTCAGAAAGGACATTCTGTCACCTTAGGTTGACCTCGGGGTCAAACAAGAAGGAAAACAGCTGTCTAGCCTAAAGTTGCAAATTAGAGCTAGAGTCAAAGTCAGGAAGGGAGTGACTAGGTTGAAGAATTCTCATAACATTTCTGTAATCTAATCACTGGTGCTCTATAAGAAGAGAAGGGTGTTTGGTTAGACTGAGGATTTAAAATTCAAGTTAGTTGATGACTTAAAGACTTAGTTTATGAGTCTCAAGATATCCCTTTTTCCCTTCACAGTGTAGCTCCTAACCTGACCCACTGTAATACCTTGTAGCCTCATACATTTTGCCTGTCTTCCCCTTCTTCTTGAAGTTGGACCTCCTCCAACCGTCATATTGCCTTCCTAATCCCATCCTGCCTGTGAATTCCTACTATTTATCAATTAAATTCTTATTTTTATGAAAAGCATGTCTGCATCTGGCTCTTTTGAAGACACTTTCAACAGGAAGCCTGGAATGCTGTTGGCCATAAAGGCAACATTTAGTCAGCAAAATAAAAGAAGGTTAGAGACCTAGCTTGACCTGCTCTGTAGTCCTCCATACTGTATATTTATGGTACCGTGTCCCATTTTGGCTTGTGCTAGTTAGCACTTTCCCTAGAGAAGGCCTAACACAAGTGGAGGAATAACATGCACCAGGGACTGCTTTCCAGCAGGGAATGGGGATGGGACAGCACCAGCTTTAGTTCCCCCAGCACAATGCAGTATTCCACCACTATCCCAAAAGGCTTTAGTATACCCAAGGGCATGCAATGCCTGCTCTCTGTTCCATCTTCATAGGCTGACACACAGCATTCACATTAATTCAGTTATTCAGCCGTTAACCCCTCCCTCCTCCCTCTAAAATACTATTTGTGTCTTAGGGCAGACAAGACTGAGAAGTGGTAGTGGACTGCATAGCGTGGCCAAAGCTAGCCCATGCCCCTTAGCCTTCCTGCCATAGAGTGGTTCCTAGCTCTGTTTATTTAATGATATGAAAGTAACCCCAGGGGTTGAGAAACAATGTGCATCTCTAAGATGCAGTCAGCCATCAGCACAGAGGTAACATCTGGCAAGAAGTTATGCACATCTTAATTGGCCAGCTGTTCTTCTGATTGATTCATTGCCTTCCAGGAAGCACACTTACCTCTCCATGCTCAAGTTGGCCCTGCAGAATATCCAGCCCCTGGGCTTCTTTTGCTGGCTGGGTGGTGTATCGTGCAAACCCATGTGGGAGATTCCTGTGGAAAGCCTGGCTTTGCTCAGCTGAAGGCCATGTCATTCCTGAAATGGTTAACTGAAAGGCAAGTTTCTGTCACAGCTAAAGGGATGCTGGGGGGGATTCAGCCAAGCATCCAGGAGCGTGTGCAACTGCGAAGGTGCCCATAGTGTGACAGGTAATGCATGGTCATGCTGCACAAAGCCTAGGAATAGGCTGGTGACTAACAGCTCTGGTGACATCATTGCCAGGTGCCAAAGGCCTAGAAACACAAAGGAAATGGAAGCATTGTCTGCTTACAACGGGCTGGTTTCTGGCCAGAGAGCAAGATGGGCTTGATTTATGATCCTTGAATTCTCATAAAGTTATAAGGGATAACTGATAAATGTATGTGTCATCTAGAAAAAAATAAAATGTCTTCTTCTGAATTTCATTTTACTGTTCTGCAATAATCAGGAGATAAATATGAATCAGAAGCAACAGCTTAATATAAATGTTTATCATCATAATGTTTGATGTTCCTTAGTCAAGACAGGCAGGGTGCTGTCTCTGTATTCTGCTAGATCTACAACTGAAGTACATTTTGGTAATTAATCTTAGCATATTTCAAAGGTAGCAAAGAAGACATGAATTCACCCTTCACAAAGATGAAGCTTATTTTACACCTTACTATTAAGTTGTTTGGTAATGTAGTGTAATATATTCATATTAATGTTAGTTTATTTGTTTTATTTTTAATATGAGAAGTTAATGAAAAAAATGTTCAACACTAAATGCCAAAAGAATACAGTTTACTTTTCAAAAAATGTGTTAACAATCATACTCCAGAAATCCTTTAGGAGGGGACAGAGGATGAGATATGGTGTTTTATTGTGCAATTTCTTCTGTTCAGAGCAAGCAGTAGAATCTGTAAAATGAATTCATAGAGATTATGGCTGCTTTAATAGGAGAAATTAATGGCAAGGTCAGGAAATTCTTTGGAGCAATCTTGTTTACTTGCAGGGTTTTGACACGTCAGCTTGTGCTGTCTGACACCTTCCTCTAATGGCCTGCTCAAATATCAAACATAAGTTGGGAAAAGTTGTAAGCTTCTGCAGATAAGAGCTTTGGAAGGAAAAAAAAAAAAAAAAATCTTTGGTTTGGGATAAGTGCAATTATCTGCACCTTTTCAAGATATTTCCATTCATTGCTTCAGGCTCCTGGGGATGTATTCGATTATTAATGTTACTAAATGATAGAGAGAGAGCCATCTGGATGAGTACAGATATATTTCCCTTGTATAGCTGTAGAAATTGGCAAGTATAAAAATCTTTGAGGAAAGAATAACATGCCACGTATTCTATATCTGCTCAGTATCAAAATCTAGGCTACATTTTCAGGAACACAATATAGAAAGCACACTTTCCATTTTCAGTTTGGTATTACAGTAAGTAGCCACAATAAGCAGAAAGATACCCTCATCTTCATCTTGTCTCTCTTATTTTTTTCCTGTGAGCAGTTAAAAATCATAATACCAGTCTTTTTTTTACCTACGTTGAACTGTGGTTTTGTCTGCATTCACAAGTAATTTTAGTAGAAGATTGTACTCTGATTTTTCAGGCTTTTCTTCATTTGTTTTTCAGTGGATCTTGAAATATAATTCTCCTTTTTTAAAAGTTAACATTGCTAATCTTCTTACCAAAGCATTAACAACTGGAATAAGGTCAAAAATCAAGTACATCTTTTTATGTATACTTGCACATCAGCTGAGATTTGTTTTTTTCATGAGGCTTTTACTCATTTTTAAAGTATATACAGTCTGTTGACAGAAGAGCTTTATTTAAATGAGATATGTAATCTTTACCAGCAGTCTGTGGAGCAGATTTGACAATAAAGAAATATCTCATTACCTAAGAGCTTTGTATATTGTACAGGTGTAACTTGGTAGTTGAATAGTATAAAAAGATAAATATTAACTGGATTTTGCTAATAAATCTGCCATTCTTTCAGCACCAAAATCTGTAGAGTTGTTGTAATTGCCGTTGTTTGAGTTGTAACAATGAATGGAACTGATAAGGCTTATGTCATTTACATAGAATTTAGCATTCACAGAGCACTGTTGAATTAATATGACACACACATTGGATCCTCTGATGTAAGATTAGCTTCATTTGAAAATAGAGAAAGTGTAGATTTCGAAGTGACATATTAGTCTCTGTTCAACATGTAACAGTAATTTACTTAGGTCTGCAAATCGTCGTAGGTTATTCCTGATAGCAGTGACTAGTAGTTGATACTTCTTCTGTTAGTTTCATGTTGGTTTGCTGCATTTTGTCATAAACTGATGTCTCAAGAGTGACTACTGCAGAATTACAAAATAATGTTATGTTGAATCCAGAAGGTCAGGTACCAGTTATATCAGTGTCAGTCAAAAGTTGAAAGAATTATAGTCACTGAATGTAAAACAGAGTGGTGTTTTAATAAAGGAATTCAGTGACATAATGTTAGTTTCCTGTACTGAAAACACCACAGAATGACTATGGTTTTAGCTGCCTAATATAGCAATCAGATGACTGAAGCCTTTTGCAAATCTAGCCTTGGGTACAGTAACATCAGAAATACACCCTTCTGCAGGGCATACTATGATTTTAAGTCCCCCTGCTGTCTTCAGCTTAATCCATCATTGCTAATCAGCTCTAGAAATGAAAGACTTAAATTGGATGCCCCCTCAAAATAGAGCGAGCACTAAATTCCCAGTTATCTCTGGAAAAACAAGTGTAAATTAAATTAAAAAACAAGTGTGGTTGACATAGCAGGGGTACAGGGTGGCAGAGATATGAATATAATACATTTCTAAAGTGTTATATTCAGAAGCCTTGATATCGGAGTGTACTTTGTCTTCCATTGTTCTCTGCCTTCTTCACAGCTTGACCCTGATTCATGCTCAGTATACAATTGCAGGTGTATGCAAGCTTTCCGAGTGTTTTTGAGAACTGATGGTGTATTATTTTATGATGGTACTTACTATGACTATCTCTAGGTCATTCGTGTTCACTTGATGTGAATCCAGACTATTGTTTACTAAGATTTCTGCCCTACCTCCTCTTACATCCTGTATGATACTACATTACAAATTATTTCTCTTGCAGGAGAGAGGGGAGAGAGCTTTTGTCTCTGAATAATGCTATGAGTTTTGTTTAAGTGGTGGGATCTAGTGCTCTGTTTCTCTGTGATATGATCATTGCTGTCTGCCTTGACATTTTTAGCTTCTGGATTGTTGTGTGTATTGATGATGTCTCTGTTCTTGTTAATGCTAAATGGTTTAGGTTCATAATATTTCATCAAAATATGGTATTGATGGTGGGCTGAGTCTAATGAGACTTCTTGGAAATGCTCTGCCCATCTGTTTCTCTTGTCTGTGTCAGCTACATATATTTTTCCACTCTTGCTCCTGCTTAGTCCATTTCTTCTTCATTTTAATATCCACAAATGTTTTTAATCACTTGTTAAGCAGCTCTATCTACCTACTGTAGCTGCAACATTATATTCAGCTGACAGCTCTTTTAAACATCTCAATTTGTATTTCATTTGAGTGTTTTCAGTCTGGAATCGCCCTTTCTTTGGAGTAGCTATGTCTCTAAGTCTCTGTAATCGGAGAAATTTCCATTACTTGAGCTGTGTGGCCAAGTTTGCTTCCTACATTTCGGGCTGTTTCCAAAGGAAACTTAGGAAAGGAACAGGAAATTTCAGTTGGTATTTGAAGGAATACTCACAAAATCATTTTGTTCCTGGTAAAATAGCATTACACTGGCAATGACTATTCCATTTTCATGATCTAGGTTTGGATCTCCTTGTTTGATGTTACTGTATCTTAGCATAGCTATGGAAATCCTAGAATAAGCTATGAAAGCTAGAATTACACCAGTTTTCATTAACAGTTGGATTTCTTAATCACAAGTTGGCATCCTTAACACATACTTCACAGTTTGATCCAAATGTGCCTTCCAATTCTCACAAAGATTTGTTTTCTTCTGGCCTTGCTAAGCATCAATAGATGGATATTTACCCTGATACACAGATAGGCACATGGTGGTCAGTGATGAATCTCATCCTGGACCAAAATAACAGACATTATAGAGAAAATCAAGTTTCAGTGCCTCGTTCCTTATCTAATGTATGACAAACTGCTTTGTGAAGATGGTTTATGAACAGGGTAGAGTTATATAGAGATAAGCATTCTTGCTCAGCAAGGCTGGTGCATGAACAAGTTGATCAACTGTAGGGCCAGTGAGAGGCTCAAGAATGCTTACAGAAGACAGTATTTTTTAAATGCTGTCTGATAAAAAAATGAAGCATTTGCTAGTGACTATCTGCAGTCAGTAGTTTTCCAAAGACTTAGCATTTTCACTAGATTATTTTTATGAAAGTGTTGTATCACTTACAAAAATGCTGTCCCCTTTGAAATGTGATTCCCCTTTGCATTCTGCATCTAGTAAAGGAAATATCGGTATGATTTTGTAACAGGAACAGAATAATGTATTTTGTCCAGAATACCTCACAAAAAGAAGCAAACTGCTTGGGCTATCCAAACAAATTCAGCCCAAGGCAAACACCTGCCATGCACATTTTTAGATCAAATGTTTAAAGTTTGGCAAAATGTAAAAAGAATCTTCTTTTGAGACAAGCTGCATGCTAGTTCTGCCTATAATAATATCTACTGCCTTATATGTGACCCAGAACCTTGTATTTTTACTGGATCAGACACCTCAGATGCATGGGTTCTAAATGCAGAATACATTTGTATTATGAATAATTATAATTTTGGAAAATCAAATTTTATTCATAGAGGGTCTGATTCACCCTGAGATTCAAGAGAATATTCTGATTGGTTGAATCTCCCTTACTAAAAAGAGCAGAGAGGAGAATCCATTTTGTAATCAGAACCCAATATAACACTACCATGGAGCCACTGGCCAGAACTGGTAATTGAAGCAGCCCAAGTAGTATGTTATTGACCACGAAAAAGCATCATGACTGACTTCCATGCGCTGTTCACTTTGTAGTCTTAATGGGGCCACATGCCATTTGATGTTTAATTAAGTAAACACCCCTAGTTTTGGGTCCATTTTCAAATATGCCTGTAATCTGCATTGGTCTAGTCCTGTGCAGTTGGACTCTGTAATAAAAGATAAACAGGTGAAAATGTTGGGTTCCTGTGAACTGCCAGTCAACAAAAGTAAAAAGCTTTCTGGTCTAAATAAGATACAGTTCATTATCTCTGTTTGGGATTGTCTTTACATTCCCTCCCCCCACCTCCTCAGCTTATTTTCTCTTT
>JANIJG010005821.1:0-20792 GCA_024611175.1 Megaceryle torquata
TTTTTTTTCCTTTTTTTTTTTTTTTAAATAGGTTCTATGCTTTATCAATCTTTTAATATTCCGTTCATTCATTCTGCTCTCAAAGTTATAGACAGATTTCCGTGGTTTTGTATTTCTCTTACTTAATGAGGTTAATTTCATGACTTGAACATCTTTACTTCCGATCTCCTATCATAGGACACATGTAGATTTCCCTTCTGCATCTATTACTCTATTTGTTTCCAGAAATTTGATTTAGTCATCTTCATATTCTGTATCCCACAGTTGTCTTTGGAGCTCTGATCAGTATTTAGGATTTTACTTACTTTGTTATTCCTGCAACTCAGATGTTGTCATTAGTATAGCCTTGGAGATGTCGTAACACCTTATTAAAACAATATTCACAATATTTTTGTTGTTGTACTTTGAATAATTTCTGAATTTAATCATAGAGGTTATACTGTCAAGGTAACTTTAGAAATTCCTCACAGAATTATAGAGAGAAAGTAAACAAAATAAATGTTTCTTTATGATAGCTCTGGCAATCCAGGCTTTTTCGAAAGCATTACATTGTGGAAAAATAAATATACAAGCAAAACAATAGTGACAGAAATTCCTTTGCATTTTCCTTTCCTATTATTTTTTATGGACTGAAGTGCATATCACTGGAGAATTTTTACTCTATTTACAGATAGAAACCACATAAATATGTGAAGACTTTCTAGGTATTTTATCCCAGACTTTAAATTCATCTCTGCAGAAAGTATTTGACCTAACAGGGAGATACTAATAGCTCTGCCTTTACCTTAATATAATGAGAGGTTCTTCTGGAATCAAATGGATTCTAAATTGACATTACCTGCAACCAGACTATACTTATACTTTCTGTAGGTAATAGCTTCTATATGAACAAGAGCAGTATGTTTAACCCTTAGGTATTCCTTGGAAACCACATCAAAATGCTCTAATAGAAGTGGTTTTTAGCAGAATTGTGTTTGATTCAGATTGTTAATACTTCCTATAGACTCCAGTCTCCTAGGTTAATGCCAACTGAAACAAGTTGTGGATTATTGCAATGACACTGTGGTGTCATTTTGATGCATGCTATAATTTTGATTTTGAGATTTGTTGATTAGCATAGCTAATATCTCGGGTAAATAAGTACTACTGAAAACAAGAAGGGAACTGTAATTCCCCAACAAACAGTTCTGAGCATCTTAACATTGGAGCTAAATATATTTCAATGTATCTTTTACTTTCTTTTAATAAATATATATAAGAATATTATCTATTTGGAATAAACATTTGTTGTTTCTGTGTGTTTGTATGCACATATACAGCTAGAAAAGTAAGAATGAGAACAGTGAAACAGGGCTCATCAGAAATGAAAAATTTTGAGAGCATTCTGTCCAGCAGGGATTCCACTAACACTGGAGTGCTTTGTTTCTCCCAAATAAATCCACTTTTACTACCTTCACCTTTCTGGAAGGAAGACACTGCTGTCATTCTCATTATTTATCCAGATTATCTCCTGTCACTTTTGTACCAACATATCATATAAATAATATGATTGTGGATTTAGAACATGTTCACATGTTACCTCCTTTGCCTTTTAAAATTGTGGTAACTAAAATTCCACATGATTCAAAATCCCCCCCAGCTTCTACTGTATCAGAAAGTATCTAAGAAGGAAAGCAGCATAATCATAAAGAAACACAAATGCTTTTCTTCATGCTCCTCAGGTGACAATTATTAAACTTTTGATGGGTTCTGATAGAATAGAGGCAAAAACAACACTAAGCTTTTATCCACACCATAATAACTTAACCAGTATCAAAAATATGTAAGTCTGCACAGTGTTAGTATGTTCTTCTCTCTAATTTGTAATGTCACTAATTTAAGAATGAGAAGCTACATTAATACTTCAGTCTTTCTTTGATGCCCTAAAAGAAAGAGCTTTTCCACCATATACCCCACCTATACTCCCTGCAAGATGTTAGTTAGTAATTTTGTTAATTCAAAAGTATACTCCAAAAGAGGTCAGTTCAGAGAAGTATTTCCTATGATTAAATACAGGAATGTTTCTGTGGAAAAGTATATTTGACTGCAAAAGTCTATCTGACTCTATAGTTGTTTCTGTGTTGCTCTAGGCTCCCAAAGTCACCAGTGGAAATGGGTCTCTCTAGGTGTGACTCAAAGGAAGATCTAACTTAGCCGTTCTAAACTGCCTTCTGGAGAAATCACTCTCACATGCTGACTACATATGGAGTTTGTTGATCTAACTCTCCAGGATAACTAAGTCTTCCACAATATTCCCTAAGGCACTCTTGAAAATGTTACCTAATAAATTTAATGCAATTTATATTTCTTTCTCACAGATACCTCAGTAATCTTTTGAAATGGTATTGCAACAGGTAATTCTTTAGTGAGCATTTTCTGTGTCTTGGTTCTCCATAATAGCTTCTACACCTATATTTATTTACTGCTTCTCCAGCTGGTTTTATTCTTTTCCATTGTTCCAGAGAGATCATTACAAAGTACGGTGACTTCTGATACCTTTGAGTGTTTTCTGAGCCATGTTCCCATGTACAATAGATCTTCCTAGCATCTTGATTGCAAAAGAATTTGCAGGTTTTTTTCCTCTAGAATCTCCGTAACTGCCCATTCAAAGACAATGGTATTACAATTATAAATGAACTTTAATCATTAATGTAATGTTTTTCTAATCCAGTGAAGATATTCAATCTCCATTCAGCCATCTGTTCTGTATCTGGCACTGGTAACTGCACTTACAGAGTCAGGGTTGGTAACACGCTTTTGCAAAAGTGCTTTTCTTTCATTCATTAGAACTAGCCAGGATTGATGTGTAGCTGGTAAATTTTAATTACTGTAAAAAAAAAAAATTCAACTTCCTTTGTTTGCAACAAACTTCAGTTGCCCAGAATGTTCCATTTTTACTCATTCTTAAGTCAGTTTCCTGTTTTGAGTCAACAGTTTCTCAGTGAACCTTCCTTAGCTTATTGTGATACTCTGCCTTTGAGGACATGGCCTATTAGAATGCTTGGACAGCTGTGCTCAAGAACACAGTTGCTAGGACTGTTATAAAAAATGTAAAATCCTTTCTGCACTCTCTGTGTGCTCCATTCTGCCTTCAGTTCTGTGGCACAAAAGAATTAGAAGTTTTCAGCAGAAAAAAAAAAAAAAAAGGAAAACAAATATCAATTTATTGATTTATTTGATCTAGAGTTTTTTGAGGTATTTTGTCAAGAGTCACCGACTCATTGCAGGGTTCTCAACCAGATGTATCTCCAAAGTATGCTTTAGCTAGAGATTTCTACAGTGCATCACAATGGCTCATGGATTGGGAAAACTATAGTTCATTACAGGATATATAAATTGATATTATGAGTACTGGGAAGAATCTCCTAGGAAGTCAGAGTCATTTTATGTCACTGCGTAGCTTCCACTGGATGTCATTTTATCAAATTTTCAAAGAATTTACTCTTTTCCTGATGTTCTCAGTACCTGGTGTATGTGAGGTTATTTGCGATGAGCTGGGAGAAGCAATTTGGACAAATGTGTTCTGTTACCCTGGTATCTGCTAATTTCCAATCTAGAGCTTTCTGCTTTGCAACAGAAAATATTATTGATCCTTATCTTGAAAGATATAAAAAAAAAAAGGCTGTGCCTATTCATGAATGTTGAAATTACTCTCAACACAGTCTGTTTCACAATTTATGGTGCTTTCATAAAGGCTTTTTGAGTAAGTTTAGCTATTATGCTAGCAGATATGTAGTGGCATAATTCATTATGAGTGCGAATCCTGGAGCGTTAGGCTTTTGCATCAGTGATATTAGAAGTTGTATACACTCTTTTGGGTGGAATTTACAAAAAAAATAAACAACGTTTTGCATTTCCTCCTATATATGCAACATTACCTGTCTGTAGTTCCATTCTTAGCTTTCAGCCATTCAAAACATGTAATTATGTAATTATTCTGTAGGTTTAGAAATGTTAATTCTCACTATATGGAAAAGAAAAATTTGCTTAAGATAGGAGTCTTCCTATGCACTATAAAGGCATCTGGTTTGGATCAAACTTAGTTGGTGGCTATTAGGTTCACAGAGGACTCAAGAGCTCTAAAAGAATAATCTAAAATATTGTCATTGAAAAGCCCAGTTAATAGCAAGAGATGTCTAAACCTTTTTAATGCAGTGCCAACAAAACTGAGAATTCACTTTAACAGGGAAAATGAAAAATATAAGTGATTCATTCTTTTAACTGCATCCTTTTATACAGGGTCTCATGACTAATCTGTAGGTGTTTTGAAATGGTTAAGTGGAGGCTGTTTCATATATTCCTGTCAATAATTACATTAGGTGACTATTCCTGTCAATGTTTGTGCTATTGTTTTAGAGCCAATTGACTGCATGTACTAGGTAAACACACTAGCATTGATATATCTCATGAGATATAGCTGGTTTTCATCCAAATGAAAAGTTACTAATGTTCACTTACATACAGTTATTTATGTGCAGATATATATGTAAATTTAGGGAATAAATATTTTGTCGAGTAACACAGGGCTGCAAACAGCATGCCCATGCTGCTTGCACAAAAGGTCACACGTGGCTTATGTATAATACAGAAAATACAGTTAAACTGCAGAGTATTTAGACTGTTAGAAAAAGCCTATGACAGTGTGGCTCTGAGCACCCATTTCAACTTTTCTTAATGACTTACACTGCTTGTCAAAGCCATAGATATTTCTTGGACCCCAAAATGACATTAACATTCCTGATATATCTGAATTTTCCTATTTAATAAAGTAGTATCAGTACTTGACATCAGCCCCTATCATGCAAACCCCCTCAGGGGTCTCAAATTGGACCTCATGCCATATTCTTTCTACTCATGAATTGGTTTCAGATGGTACCCCCAGTTTCCAAGTAGATTGTTTTTGATAGCTACAATTAACAAATCTATAAGAAACTAATCCCAAAGCACATATCTTAGAAAAAAATATTTACAATAATTCCACATTTCAGAACAAACAGGATCTAGAAGAGCGTGAAATCCACCAGTGTTAGTGACACTAATACACAGAGGGAACACATCTCCTTTTTTAATCTTTTTGCCTTTCTACAGTAGAACAGCTGTAACAAAATTCATTTAGACTGTAGATAAAGAATAGTTTCATATATGGATCATTAGCTGGAGAAAATGTTAATCTTTTAATTCCTCTCTGTGGCAATATATCTGAGCCAAAGCAGATGAACTTGTAAGAGACTCAAATATTACTTCCTTATAAAAAAAATAAACTTGATAATGTTAAGTAATTTTATCTATTGTGCTAAATAATTTCAAAACTATGAAGTGTGCTAAACATTTCCAGAGGTAGAAGGAATCAGACTGTCTCATCAGAAGGTCCGGGGCTGAATGAGTAGCATTGATCTCCTTCAGTGATGCTATCTGACAGAAGCACAAATCTAGGTGATCAGCTGACACCTTCTGATGCTGAGATAAGAAAAGACTAATTCAGAAGTACGGTCTTGCCTTTGGTCTGTCTTTGTTTTTCAAATGATTAGGTTAAACTCTGGTCCAAAATTTGCATTCTTTTAGGGTGAGATGACACTTTGAAATAATAGGAGATTCTGTCAGCCTCAGAAAGCTTTTCCTGAATTTGCTGGCAGAACAGTCAGCAAAGTGAATTGAATGGCCCTGGGGAATGTTTCAGATGTTAGCTAGTGTTTAGTGTAATTGATAAAATAAATGCATTCATGTGATAGCATGAAACTTTCAAAATCTACTTTTTCTTACGTTCGCAGTTTTATGAATTCACGAAGCAAAGCAAAACTAGAAATACTGGGTCAGTTTCCTGAGCATGTCTTTCCTTTCTTCTTTTGCTATCAGTGGAAAACTGTGTCAGGTAGAATATGATGGACTGAACTCTGGTAAACAGTCGATAAAATGAGCACTGTCTTGCATTTCCCAGCAGTGTAAGTGGCCAAAGGTTGCACCTGATACAAAGAACCTGAATAGATTGTGGATATTAACAGTAGCAGTGTGTTGCACATAGATAAAAAAGAATCTCATTTTGTTCCCAGAGATTTATTGATAGTGAATAATATATTTTGAATTGATATTTTTGATAGGCAGTAACAAACAAGTTGCATGTATTATAGTATAATGTGCATATTTTATAAATGTCAGAAAGTATTACTTTTTTTTTTATGGCATATAATGTGTTGAACTGGTTTGAAATAGGAACAAAATGGCAATTCCTTTGATTGTTTAAGAGTTGGGTATATTCTCTGTTGTGTGTCATGCATTGGTGGTGAACTGCAAACTTATTTAGGAAAATTATTACTATTATTTTTAGACATAGGTATCATTAAGTAGAGCTTAATTAAAAAAAATATTTAAATTATACTGAACATCATTGATCTTAACAGTGCATACTAAAATGATTTTATGACAGATTTGAAACACAAAATACCTTTGTAGTTTTGATGTTTGATAGAGAATGAGCCTTTTGTTTATGTGAATGCAATATATTTTAGGGACATTGCATGACTTCATAAATCTCAGCTCAGTCTTACACACCCATGTTGCATTTCTGCTGAATCCTGCCAGTTCAGAAAAAGTTCAAATAAGAATATAAACCATGATGATTACGCAAATCCTATTCTTTGGTGGCATTAAAGAATAATTCTTCCCATCAACTCAAAGTGTATTTTTAAAATCTTTCTTAAAATGAGCTAAACTTGAAAATCAGGTGCTCTTATGGGAAGTTAAACTTTAACACCCACAGATTAAGGGTTTGACTGAAAGGATTTGTGGAATTTTGTGAGGTGTTTTGTTTTGTTTTGTTTTGTTTTTAAACTGTGATGTATTTGAGATATGTAAAGGTGTTAAAAAAGTAAATTATGTCATATAGCCTGTCACAGGATACCTTGGTCTGCTTACTGAAATTTAATTTCTTGAGAGGCAAAGGACAAACTATGATCAAAAGGAGAGTAAACAAACTTATCAAAAGGGGAGTAGACTAAGTCTGAGGAAGGGCTTGTGAGCCTAAAAGCTCGTCTTTGTCTTTCACTGGTATCAGTTGGTCTAGTAAACTAAAATTGCTCTCTGCAATTCCGACCAAGTGAGGGCTAAACCCATTGACAGGCAAATCAAGATATAGTTTGAAATGCCAGTAATTTCTTAGGAAATTGGATTTGTTGTCTTTCATTAAATTGCAGGGACAATGACTATTTCAAGAAGAAAGAGGACAAGTTAATATGCAGCTTTAACATTTGAATTACCCAGCTGATCGTTTTGTGAATACATTTAATTGGTAAAAAAGTGTGTTCTGAATAAAAGTGAGTTTTTGGCAACAGTACTGTTTAATTCTCTAGTGAAGATGTCTGGAAGAGGCCCTGCTTGGAAACTTTCAACCAGAGGGACTGCAGAATTTGGAATCGGAACCTGGCAGTGGAATAAGAAATGAAGCCTTTTTTTTGTTGAAGAGTATGTATCTTCTAAATCAAAAGAGCCACCTTATTCTTCCAGCCAGCTCCAGGCTTTGTGCATGTAAATCAACGTTGTTAACAGTGGACATAGTGGCTCTGCTAACGTGAGAAGGCCACTGGAACCTCAGCTGGGAAGACTCCAAATGTGTGATTGTCTTTTGTGAAAATTAGTTGACAGGAATCATTTAAACCCCCCCCTTTCACACACTTACTAGTGATCTCTTTCCCATTACAATGACAGCATGATTTTGACAGCCTGTTAGACTTCATAACACTTGAAAACTAACACTATTGAAAAACTGACATAGGGTTACTGAGAGATGGAAACAGAGCAGAAGTCAATAAAGATGATACAGTTTGATTGTTTGGTAAATGAAGATCTATGGGAACTGAAAATAATACAATTTTTATTGGCAGGCTAAGTACTTGAAAATTATTACTTGAAAATGTGACATGAAGAGTGTGAAAAAAAACATGGAAAACTATCTGTGTTATCAAGAACAAGACTAAAGCATGAACAATTCCTAATTAGAATGGCCTGGTAAAATATAGATTGCTAATATTAACTTGTACTTTATGTGTCATTTCCTTTCTTCACAGCATGTGAGGATCAGTTCAACACATAACTTGTTCAGTAAATGCTGATATAGCTGGGTTTCCCCATGTTCAAAAGTAGCTGCAGTTGCACTATACTAAATGAAGATTAACAGTGATATTGGAAGAAAAAATATACTGGACATCATTGTAAACTAATAATTTCCTGGGAAAGTGAAGAAGCTGATGGCCAGACGTTAACAGTGCTTTTTCTTTTGTGAAATTGTAGAGATATTTTATGTCATGAACATTCATTACATAAGAACTAGTTTGATATTAACTTAAAGTGTCTCATTATTGTGTAAGGGAATCTACATATTTAGTAAATATGTAGATAATAAAATAATAAATAATAATAAAGACATAATAAGGCCATAAAAGGCCATAATAAAGACATACTCCCAAGTCGCCTTTCTAATATTAACCATCAACAAACATTAGAAAAAGAAACATTTATTTCTTCTCAGAATAAGTTCTCACCTTCAAACTATAAGTATTTATACTTAGAAGAGAAAAACTGGCATTCACATTTACAGAATGAAACTCAGAAATTATTTGTGTGTGTGTGTTAACGAAGGTTGATGATGATGCTAATGGGCTTAGAAAAAGGAAGTTTGCTTAGTTAGACTGCTCAAGGAGAAAGTGTGTATTTCTGCACGTCACTAAGTGATAGACATTTCTGAGAATCTCTCCTTGTATGCACAACGTAGTGCTTTGTCTTTGGTCCTACAGAGTTTTCCCCTTGAAATAGATTTCAATTTTACAACTTAAAGTGAATTGATTCGCTGTCATGAGTTACTATAGGATCTGAGTTTTTAAAGCTGAATTAATAACATATATTAAGAAGTGACAGAATTCATAAAATGAATGAATATCGTGCTATCATGCATAATATTAGTATCATACTTCATTTCAAAGAGAGAGAGAGCTATTTTTGAAAAGAAACAGTCCTGGCAATACCTCTTCTTTTTGAAGATAGAAACTGCTATATATGTAATAACTATTATTATTGCTATTCATATTAATGGAAACTTTTAAAGGTATATCTTATAAATGCTGAATATCCTAAAGCAGACTGAAAAATAGAACAAAGTCTGTAATTAGAGATGTTCCAAAGCAGTAGCTTTCTAGCTTGCTTGGCCTCATACAGTGCTTCTATTTTACATACCATATAACCTAAACATGACATTTATTGAAATTCAGCTCTCACAGTCCAGTTTATTAAAGCTCAAAGGTAGGCAAATGTTAATTTGCTATCAAAGATAGCCCTTCTGAAATTACACAGGTATTGATTCAGTATTTATGTATTTACCTACCTTGAAATATGTTTAAATCTTCATTTGCTTAACTAAAATGACTTGCCTTTTTTTTTCAGAAAAAGAAACCAACTATAAGATTTCTAATAGGTAATAGATAAGGAGTCTTTTATCCTTAATTTATTTGTTCAGGTACATCTTGATTGATAATGAATGACTGCTGTTAAAATGTGATGGCAACTAAGTGATTTGGTCTCATTGCAGCTGTCAAGGATATGCTCATATCACAAAATTTCTTCTCCATGGCTGTTAAAACAGGATGTTCTGATAGCTACACACCTCTAGGTTGTTGAGTATATAAAGTCAGATTTTTGTATCTTAATCATGCTAATCTCTAGCTTTTAGGGGATTTCTCCCCCCCCCCACTTTGTGATAGTATGGGATGCAGGCCAATCATTGACTTTCACTCATGAAAACTGTTAATTTTTGCTGTTGCCAGCTGTTTGTCTGTGCTTCTGTAGGACCACAAGCAGTGCAAAAGGGCTGCTGGCCATTACTCTGAAGGGCATCGATGAGTTTGGGTCAAACAACTTGTTCAGGACTGCCCAGTTCAAATATTTGCCTATTGTCTCTGATTATACAAATAAATAACCTGATGTATGCTGAGGTGGTGGTATGATTTCTCAAAAGAATTGCAAGTCTGGTGGAAGGGTAGATTTAAATGCAAGGAGAACTATTTCTTAGGACACCAATCAGTGGAGACTGACCTGTAGCAATACAGACAGACCTAGAAAAATGCTGTGTAAATATGTATGTTGCCAGGTCTGACCATACCTCCTTAAGTGTTTGAAATCAGTCTATGTAAGCTACACTGACTATTCTAGGGCAGAGAGATTTACAGGAGTGTTTTGGAGTATGACTATGTCATAAATGTAATTATCCCTTTGCACAACAATATAATATTTTAAAACTTGATCTCCTTTTTCTTACCAAATCTCGAACTCCTCTGGAAAAGCTAAAGCCATAGCATCTTGGAATGTAAAACTGTCAAAGTGGCTTTCTGCCTTAAATTGTAATCCTTGGAAAATTTATGGCTCAAAACTAACTGAAAACAACTAGTGTCAAAATACATCTGACTGGCAGGATCTCACAGTACTTCTTCCTCCCATCAATTTACTTGTGCTGCTGGAGACTGAGCTGCCTTTGTGATAAATTTTGATTTTAAAGAATCAACGTTCTTTAATATAATAAAAGACAAGAAAACAAATTCTACCAAAAATTCCTAAAACACACGGCCTACCAGACATTCTAATTTTCAGTTTAATACAGTTGATGAAAATGGTTTGATTAACGAATCCAATGTGCTTTATTTAGTACTTAAGGTGGGCACTTTTTTACATACCATCAGATGAGGTTACTTTCGTAGGTCTCAAATCTTTATTAACAGCTAACCAAAGTATCCATGGGGTTGTAGTAGACAGAGATGTGGATTGGCCACGTAGCTTGAGATTTGTTCTGGAAGACATTTTATACTGGTTCAGATATCCGTCCTTAAGATAAACTTTGGTAAAACCATACTACTAAATAGGGTTTTACATAGAAAATTCAAATGCTGATATTTATCTGTCAGTAAACTGGCAAGTGGTACAAAGAAGAGAGCTTAGATCCACTGAGTGCATCTTGCTGTGAAAGCTGTGTGACTTTCAAAGGTAATGTTACAGACCAGTGTAATACTCTAGCCCAAAGGTAATAAAGATACTTGAGAGGGAAGGGCATGATTTCTCTGACAGTAGTAAATGAAAGAAGAGAGTTTTGAGAATGTCCTATCCGTGCTGAGTCCCAGTAAACCTTGGCATTTCACACCATGTCCACAATGGCCAGACATAAATCCAGATCTGCAAACTGTTCAGGACCCTGTCAGATCTTTCAGCATCACCTTCATCATTTTGATTTGCAAGCCAAATCTGATTATTTCTCTTTTCCTATACTCTTTCTTCCTTGCACAAGAGAAGTAGAGAATGAGAATCAATGATTATTCTGATTGAAAACCCCTGAATTTGTCAAAAGTAATATCCAGCTCTGTCTTTATGATATGTGATGAGTTTATGAGCTTGTGGCTGTGTTGAAAATTGTGAGAACAGAAAACAGCAAGACATGAAACTGATCTCTTCATTCAGAACAGTATAACTTTGAGACATTCTTCAGAGAAGCCAACTTCAGTTTCCCTCTGAAGTGAGTGTTACTTGCTTAGAATGGCATGCCATAAGATGGGAGAGTTTCTTCTCCTCGGTAGCAAATGTAATACCTGGCAGAACAAGTACTCTGTTGGATTCATTGCTCCCTGAAACCACATTCTTGGAACATTGTCATCCTTCACCTTAGCAGTTTCCTCATTAATTCCAACTGTTACATTGGAGGTGGTATAAGAGGTAATATCTGTCCTTGCAGATTTAGCAGCTGGGTAAAGAATTACATATATATGGGCTAATGATGTGTTGAGACTACTGCTTACTGACAGCAAACATTATGTGCTTCGGTAAGGTGGAGTTCACAGGTCTTTACATCTATAGCCACATCTCAATTATCAGTGCTCTGTAATCTGACCAATGGTCTGTTACCCCTGTATTTTAGCAGTCAACACTGTGATATTTAATTAAAGTTAGCCATTTGTGTGAAATGATTACTCTGTTCATTATCTTGACAATTTCATTACTATATCAGGTAAAATAAAACATTTATAGCAAGGGGAAAATATATGAGGTATTGTAAGGTTCAAAGAAGTTCATCATGGCAGTTGGATGAGGCTGTTATCATTAACATCAATGGAACAGGTCACGGTTCCTGGTATGCCACATGCCAGCTATCTTCCTTTAAATGAATTATACATGTATTCATTAAAATTCCCCAAGTACTCTGGGAACAGGAAAATTACAAGCATTTGTACCCTGCTTATGCATTCACAGTTGTCATGATATGCATGTGCAGTCGAGGTTAGAAGGATTTAACTATAAAAGGCTTTGCATGCATCATAATGCTTCTAGGAGCTCTGTTGAATGTTCCATATTCCATATACAAAAGTTGTTTGTGTGACTTTGACCTCACACTGGCAGAGAATTCAAGATTCCAAATATGCTCTTTATTTTTTTGAAGTGTACTTCTATGTACTTCTCATGAATCCCAGGGAGAGAATTGCGTGCCCTGAGGAAAAGCCAAAACTATTCATTTTTGGATCTTGGAGCTTGGGTGGGAGGACAAACAAAAGAGAACAGCAGAGGAGCACTAAACCCACAGATGGCCATCTTGATGAAGAGTAATCCATATGCCATTGTGTGCAACTCACTGATTGAATTTATCATCAGGCCCCTTTGGACAGGAATGATTACTGTTGTTCTGATGCTGGTATGTCAACAGCAGCTTAGCTTGCAAGTACAGTAACAGAGCTGTTGAGTAGAAGGGAACATTGACACATGGCCTCTCTGTCACCTCTGAATGCCTTGAGGCTGTTTCTGCTATGCATGCTGATCTAATGTCTAATTTTATGATGCCTAGACTCTTGACAGAGGTCATACGTTAGAGTTCAGTTGTCATTCTTCCTAAGGATGAGAGGAAAGAAAAAGGACAGGAATGGGCGATAGAAAGAAAAGATGTGCAGAGAGTGGGCTGGGTTTCTCATCATCAGGGAAATGCTGTTCTTCCCACTGAAGATGTCAGCCTTAATTTTCTAGAGGACATACTAATAGTTTCCTTAGTACTGGATGCTATTTTTCTTTGCAATTATCACTAAACAAGTAGAGCATAGATTTTCATTTTTATTTTTTCCCTATAAGGAGAAGCTTCAAAATGATTCAGTGAGCAGATTTCTCAGTAATGATGTTTAGTGGTTAGGGCATTAGGAAGATGGACACCTACATTCCAGCTCATATTTCAAAGAGGTCCATCATCTTCCCAATGAGTTAATTTAATTTCTAACTCTTGTGCTACAAAGTCTGGCTATAGCTTTGTTGTTTCAGGAGTTCAAGCACCTCAGCATTCTGACTTTCTGGGTAAGTGTTCTAGTTACCTGCTGGTTGTATAAAAGAGAGAAACTTAATAGCATCCATTTACTGTTTTACTATCAGTGTTAATTAGACATGATCAGACCACAGATAGCAGTTTTGAGCTTGTTCCAGCTCTGTGCTTCTGTATCCAGACTGTGAATCAGAATGTAGAAAACTGGTATCTGCGTATTCAACAGTCATTTGTCTGCAAGGAACAGTTTTGTTAGCTCTAGGGAATTCTTCTGACTGCATACAGAAGAGCTCTCTCCAATCCCTACACAGTTTGATGACATTCCAACAGACTTCCTGAATTACAGGATTCTAGTCTTTTTCTAACCAGTGATAAATTCCCAACTAAAGCAAAATATGGGATGTGTGGAGCATACATAGCCTTGTCCAAGAAACCACGTACTGTAACGTCTCTTCTGTGCAGTTTTGGCATAAAAGCTGCAAGGCAAAAGTGGGAACTGCATGAACTGCAGAAAACCTATTTTTTGATGCTACTTTTCATGCTCTTGAATTCTCTGTGATAGCCTTCCTCACATCTCCCTTTAAAACTCATCAATGTCATAGTAGACCTAAGCACTTGACAACTGTGGTGCTGTGCCCATGTACTCCTGATTTTGACTGCAATTATTTCACTGTTGTGCCATGTGCACTACCCATAGGATACTGCTTAAATTTTAATTCACTTTTCTACCTACAGGTATTGACTGACATTTAAGATTCCCCATGCCTTTGCCAGTTTGCTTGCAATGGCCAGTGCAGGAAGCCATGGTGTCTCCAGTAAGTCTTTTGCCTCTGCCATCCCTTCATGGATATTTTAGGTACCCTGCAGCTGCTCTTTTGTAGCAGCTGGACCTAAGTGGGATAGGATAATCATCACAGATGTCTCTAGGAACCTCTGTTATGACTACTGAACAGACTCGTAAATATCTTAATTTCAGACTAAAATCACCTTCTGATCCTGTCCTTAGGCTTCCATACATTTCTACATTATTAGAGGACAGAATTACTTTATTAAAGCACAGCTGATAAACTCACATTTCTTGCTTTGGACTATATTCATGTTTGCTCTTCTGTTTGTATCTCAGTTCCTACTTTATTCTAAGTTTGAAATAACTATTTCTGCATTAAGGAAGAGTGGTAGACAATCTGATCTGTTTTTTGGCTTAGGAAAATGTTCTGGGTAAATAAGTTTTTCCACTGAGTTTACTGGGTAAGGTCAATGTCACAGAATTTTCAGTATTCTTCCTTCTTTCATAAACAATAGTCATAGTTCAACATTGTATACAAATCTATAAGCAGGAAAAAGATAGCAAACAGAAAAGCAGAGCATCACTAACTGTGTAACCAACAGTGTAACCTCCAAAACAAGTTATTCTCTCTGCTTTGTTTGCACTGATGCAAAATGCACAAGGTTTGATCCAGTGCTACCCACTACAGTTTGTAACAAATTTTGCTGGAAACCTGCATAATACAGATACAGGACATACCACCAAAAATTCAAACAAACAAACAAACAAACAAAATCCAACAAGTTAATATTTTTTTATTTTTTTATTTTTTTTTTTAAGCCGAGAGGAGCTTTTGCCAATTGTAGCAGTGACACCAGGAATGCCATTTGGATATTGAAAATCTTGTAAAATAATAACTCCGCAAATAGGTTTCTGCAAAGAACACATGTCACTGAGATTATGTCAAGAAGAAAATAAACAATTCATGAGGGAAAATT
This sequence comes from Megaceryle torquata, assembly GCA_024611175.1. Taxonomy (NCBI): domain Eukaryota; kingdom Metazoa; phylum Chordata; class Aves; order Coraciiformes; family Cerylidae; genus Megaceryle; species Megaceryle torquata. The sequence goes on from JANIJG010005821.1 coordinate 15,119, forward strand.
GTTTGCCAGAGGAAAATTAGAATGTGAAGCTCTCTATTCCATGTCTGTGTAATAGAGACTCATAATTTGTAATGATCAGAAAGAAAATATTATAATGGCTTAACAACATTACAGAAATGTAAATGGGAATGAAACCAACAAAACAACCCAAACCCAAAAACTCAAAGAAAATGACAAGGCAGAAAAGAAAAACAGACTGAAATGAAAACAAATGTGAACTTAATCTTAGAAGCCTCTAAATATAATTTACAGCTTAGAAAGAGAGGAAAAGCAAAGAAATAGCATGAATTTCATTACTAGGAAATTACATATTGGTTATTTAGCATTCTTATTTTCCTACAACTAAAACACCGGGGGCATAGTAGATGCACAAACATATATTAAAACCCAATAAAACCTCCACTTCTTCAGTCTTAAGCAGTTTTCAGAGAAAAAAATCTCAAACTATAATGATAAATAATATGATCTTTGTGGGGGAAGAGGTGATGAGAAGAAATTACAAGAAAAAAAGATAGGAAACACATGAAACCAAATCCTTACATTCCTTTTCTCACGTCCAGGTTGTACTTACTCTCTGAGGACGTGCATTGAATACTGGCAGAAGCTGCTATCACTTTGAAATGTGTCTGTAGGAACCAGGAATAATTAAATATCTCAAGCCTTTCTGAACACTATATTTACAGTCTTCCTCCCCCAAAACTTTGTTGAAGAGGTAAATACAGGTGGGGAAGAATGAGTAGCAGAATTCTACTGAAACACAATGCAGTTAAAGACTTCCACATTTTTCAATGCATAGCTGTGTTTTGTGACTGTATTTTCTCACCTTTACATTGAAGTTGGCTGTAGGTGAGCTGTTGCTCTGTTCCTTGTGATTGCCCTACTGCCTAGCTAGATGCTGGAAGAAGTTATGGTGTTTCATGACTATGGATTATATCTTTAACTCTTTCATCAAAACAGAAACCAACAGATCTGTGGAATACTGCTCCTGAATATGTCAGAGCACTGAAGGGCAGAAACAAACTGATCAGTGAAAAAGACTGCGATGTTGTTATAGGAAAGAGTTCTAGATATCAGCTTTTAGATTTACTGAACACATTCTCTACATATTCCTGATCCCTCCACTAAAAAGCAAGTTTTGAAATTGCTGTAGAATTTATATATTTAGTTTGTAAATATTATGGTCTCTGTGGACAATTTCTAATGGGAAAGAGCTTCTAACATAAAGATACTCAATCTAATCTGTCAGGCGGGTAATTTTTACACTCTGGAATGGAGGTCTACACAGTAGTTACCGACCTTCATTTTACAAACCTTTTGTCATCCCGGAGAAAACATTGTGCTTCTGGAGGTCTGCTTAGCATTTTTGAGAATGTTTAACTTGTAAGATGAAACATCAACTTCTTTGATATCTTAGTGTGATATGTTGTTAGTGATTAAAGGCTATCACAAACTACTTCGTTATATTAAGTGACTTGTGCAAGGTTTTGTGCAGCTGGAGGTTGGATGGTAAGAGTTTTTTTGCATGGAGGCTGAAGGTCTCATATTGAATTATGGAAGCACAGGTCTCTGAAGTAGAAGTGTTTTGTTTTATCGCTTTTTAAAAATATAATATATAAATAATGAACCAAATAAGAGAATCCTAACTTTCTAGCTGTTAAGAGATACTATCTATTGATGTCTCTCGGTGATGATGTATGCTGTAGAAATGTTGATGGATTTGATGGCAAAAATATCAGTGGATATATACTGACATGTTGTTGCAACACAGGTATCAGATGTGGCTTTACCAGTTAGCTGGAAGGTTAGTCTGCTGCATTTTTGAATTTCAGACAGTTTCCATAATGGGAACTTTAATTGCTCTTGAAGTTTCTAAGTGGTACTTTATATCTCAATGTTATTTTGGATGGGGACTCTGGCTACTTGACTCAGATGTGAGTAAAATGTTTGTGTCCAAGCTATCTTCTATGAAAAGTTAGCTGTGAATTGTGTGTGTTTATAGGACACCTACAATGAGGTTTTATAAGCTGTGTAACAGATTTGTGAAAGGACAAAATGTGATGGTAACCGAGGTGACAGAGATGCACCAAATGCATTTGGAATAACAAGTAATTTAATGTTGGAAATTGTATAGAATAATTAGTCAAACAGAAAAGAAACAAGGAGAAATCTGCTACCACATTTACAACTCTTTATCAATAGCAACTTACATATTTAGAAACTGTAAGTGGACAAAGCTTGTCCTTATGTTTCAGGTAAAAGCAGACACTACTCTCATTCTATAGCAGCACTATGTAGGGGCATTTTTATAAAGCACTTCCACAATAGTGGATTACACATATGCACTGATTTCAATGTTATCACTCCATGTATCAGATAAAACTCAACTGATCTTATAAAAGCTGACAGGATTGTAATCTGAATTATATATTAGTTTTAGAAAGATAAATTATCACATTCAATAAAGATGACATCTTTGCATAGAAGTAGTTCAAGGGAGTAAGCAAGAAATGTGACTCCATTAAGAGAGTATCGAAAGGAAGTTCCTTCTCATCCTGTGTGAATAAGCCAGAAACGAATGGATGTGTAACCTAGTAGATAGAGAGATAAATGCATAGGTGCTTGCAAATGGGGTTCACAGCAGCTAGCCTTCTGAGGCATCCCGTAAACGAAGGAAAGCTGGAGAAGCATGAGTCTGAAACTCTCAATCTAAGGATTTGCTTTTGTGAAACTGAGATCCAGATTTGGGATTTGTTATAAAAACAAGTAGCATCTCAGGCTGGATGGGGCTCTGAGCAACCTGGTCTAGTGGGAGGTGTCCCTGCCATTGGCAGGGGGATTGTAACTAGATGATCTTTAATGTCCCTTCCAGCCCTGACAATTCTGTGATTTTATGATTCTATAACACTGGGTGTTTTATTTAGGTTTGTTTTCCTTGTGTGTATGACACAAGGAAATGGGATGTAGGTACCTGAGTGAAAATTCACATGTGGAGATGGCAGTCTGAGCAACCTAGAAATCTTTCTTTTTTAAAATGATAGCAAATGAGCTAATTAGGACTCATATCTTAAAATGCTAGCTGTTATGTTAATTGCTTAAAGAGACAGAGTAAGAAGAGCTATTTCACAGATTATCCAAAGAATCGTCCAGCAGCACCTTAACTTTAGCTGTGTTTCTAAGAACAAATCCCCTGCTTTTGTTTTCACTGTTCATACCAATGTATGCATCTAAAGACCTTGCTAGCACTGAAGTGAACACATAAATACGTACTGAGGAGCTGGATAAAAATATCCACTTTAGACACTGGTCTGCTACCTAAAGCAAGTTGTTCAACTACATCTCCAGTCTTAGAAAGATCATACAGAGGGAAAAAGTGAAGATACTGATTTTTTTCTCCCTGGATTTATTTACACTAGATATAAGTTGAAATATGCTATATTGTTTTCTGTCAGTAAATGGCTTTGGTTTCTTTCCTCACAATTTCAGCTACATAACCAAAATACTTTTGTTAGCAGGATTCCTGCCTTTGATGCACCTTATAATCAGACAGGAAAAATAACCATTTTGAGAGTAGCAGGAACTCAACCCACTCATGACATGAATCATCTATGGGAAATGTCTATTTCTAACTCTTTTAAAATGAAGTATCTAAGGTAATTGTGTTACTCCAGTGGTTACCTCTCTTGAATGTTAATGTAACCAGTTCCGATCAGCTGTCCTGCTTTCCTCTTAATGGTATCAAAATGTGTTGTTCCATGAGTGACATAAGTAGCAACTAACATAGTGGAAGGGAAAAACAAAAGTAATTTAAAAATAAATTTGTAGCTAGTTATCAAAACAGAATGAAAAGAGAAAAATAATTAATATGGAAATTAATTAGAAAAGCATTTCAGATATAAGTGAAAGAATAAAACATAAATTTTTAAAACTATATTTTCATAAGTACTATAAAACTGGCTTTAAGGTGGAAAAATAATTTAATGAATGATTCAAATAGGAGGATAATATATTTTGCAATGCATTAAAGATCTGCTGAAAAAAAATTCTGAATAATTTTATGAATTAGTTAGTTTACTTTTATATTAGAATTTAAAGAGAAAAAGAAAGAAGACATAGTATATTGTAAATTATATTTGGAATTAAAAGGAGTATTTTTGATGGAAAAATAAAATGGATTCAATTTTTACCAGCAATCCTTTACTGGAAGTGAAAATAGGGCTGAAGAATGTTGTTGAAGCTTCACTTTGCTATAAATTTTCCATATCCACAAAAGCCTAGGCATATACACTATTGTTATGCATGACTGTAATTTCTTAATTTTTAATTAATTCAGATCTGGATTCAAAGTGGTAGAAATGTAAAACTTTTTTTTTTTTTTCTTAAAGGATTCACATAAATTCCTAGTTTTAGAATCAAGGGTTGGTTTAATACTTTGTAATTGTAGAATTTAAGTAATATGTCATCTGGTGTTGACCAAATTGCATCTTTTCCATTATCAATCAATTAGGATTATCTTACTTGTCCACTGCAGTGAGTCATAGCTGTGATAGGGCAACATCTTTTAATGAATAATCTTTCTAAAGCTTTTTTCTGGAAGGCAGTGTTAGAAATCTATGCTCTTTATTTTTGCAGTTTTGAAGATATTAATTCATAAAATATTTGAAAAGAGAAAATAGCTGTGTGGGTTTTTTTATTTTATTTTCCAACCAATTTAACCAGGCAGATACAGCATTATTATTTTTCAAGAATAACTTCTGAATTATACAACTCCAAGTTACATCTTAGCCACAACTCCAAGTTACGTCTTAGCCTTTGCTGCATTCATCTCAAACATGTACATGCATAATCATTGTCTGTGTTTGTAACTTGTCCCAGTAGTACTAATTGGTCTTAACTTTTACCTTCTTAATGTGTTTATCTTTTAAATGTCAATGATAGAAACTGAATCTGGTATTTTACTCACTCGGTACAGTAGGGAACTATCTGTTGGTGTGGAAATTGCCATGTTTCTATTGCTTAATCATAATCTTGCCCTTCTGACTTAGGCTGTAAGGTCATTAGATATTTCAGCCAACTCTGATACACAGTAGACTAGGTAACAGTAGGTCAAAATGTAAGGAAATAGGAATGATCTATGCATTTGTTAAGGTGACTGAGTGTTAATATCATTATATTGCTCCCACTACATTACTGACAAGACCAAGGCCAATCTACAGGCAAGAGGAGAGAATAACAAATTGAAAGTTAGATGTACTTTTTGCAAGCTGTGTGGTAATAGCTTGAAAATAGCCTGAAAATTCCTCCCCCAGCCCCATGCCCCTATTTTCCCATTACCTTTGACCAGCCGAATGGCTGCAAAGGATGACTCTTTGTAATACCTGGAATCTATGAGTGTGGTATATTGTGTTTTTGTAGACACCATGAAACCAAACATGTTTGATGGGATGCCAGCACTGATGGTATAAATCCACCAGCCGGCCACCTGCAAGTGAGATAACTTCTATGTTTGGCAGCCAAAGCAAACCATGGCTTTAAGTGGAACAGCTCAAAGTTGTGGGGACCAACTGATCTAGTGAAATGTTTCTTTAGGAATAAGGGAGTCTGCCCTTTCCTTTCCTTTCCTTTCCTTTCCTTTCCTTTCCTTTCCTTTCCTTTCCTTTCCTTTCCTTTCCTTTCC